>CAUYRH010063600.1:0-21752 GCA_963574655.1 Perodicticus potto | reverse complement strand
TGGCATCACACAGCTCACAGCAACCTCCAACTCCTGGGCTTAGGCAATTCTCTTGCCTCAGCCTCCCAAGTAGCTGGGACTACAGGCGCCCGCCACAACGCCCGGCTATTTTTCTGTTTTGCAGTTGGACTGAGGCCGGGTTTGAACCTGCCACCTTCGGTATAGAGGGCTCTACTTGATGAGCCACAGGTGCTGCCCCTTTATTTTTAAAGACATGTACCTTTTCTAAGAGCATTATGTTCATATGAATTTATTTTCTTCCATATCCCGTGAGGGTATACATAAAACAAACTATTCCCAAAGTTCCAAACTTATGTTGATTATAAAATTAGCAATGGCTGAGCACGTTATAGCATCACACCTATAATCCTAGCACTTTGACAGACTAAGGCAGAAGGATTGCTTGAGGTCCTAAGTTCAAGACCAGCCCCACCAAGTGTGAGATCCCGTCTCTATAAAAAAAAAAAAAAAAACTTGAAAATTAACTGGGCACAGGCCTATAGTCCTAGCTACTTGGGAGGCTGAACCAGGAGGATCATTTGAGCCTAGGAGTTTGAGGTTCCTATGAGCTATAATGACGTCACTGTACTCTAGCCCAGGTGACAGCCAAAAATACAAACAAATAAAATAAAATTGGCACCAGAATTTGGTAGTATTGTCTAAAGTTTAATATTTCTTGTCATACTATGTGGCCCTTGAGAAGAATTTTAAATTATGGTGATTTAAACATTTGAAATCAATAAGCCAGTGGAAAAGTGTGACTTGAAAAAGTTGGCTAGTTATATACATCATTATAGAAAGGAGGAAAATATTTTCAGCTAGTTGTACAAATCTGGCATTATCCTGATACTAAAGAGTAAAGTACTGAATAAAAATCTACAAGTCCTTTATTCCCAATATGGAAATTTTAAATAAATATTAGCAAATCAGGTCCCACAGTGTATTTTTTTTTAATGCTATATTATAACCTAATAGGGCTTATTCCAAAAAGACAAGCATGGTTTGGCTTTAGGAAATGTGTTCCTGTTATTCTTTGCATTAAGGAAATGATTGATAAAAGCAAACTTTCCTCTCAGTGGTATTTAATGGATGTGCTGCTCAATCCAGATTTTTTTAAAAAAACAAACAAACAATTAGCAAATTTTACATAGAAATGAAATGTTCCTGGCTTGGCGCCTGGGGCTCAATGGGTTAATGCGCCAGCCATGTACACATGAGCTGGCGGGTTCGAATCCAGCCCAGGCCTGCCAAACAACAATGACGGCTGCAACCAAAAAAAAAAGAAAAAAGAAATGAAATGTTCCTATTTGGTAAAAAATGGCATCTACTAAAACCCTGCAGCAAACCATATTTAATGGGCCCACCTTAGAAACATCCTCTTTAAAGACAGCAGGGAAGCCAGGATCCACGCCGAGCTTGCTGTGACTCCGAATCTTAACTGGTGCTCCTCTCCAGTGAATAAACAGGTCTGTTACAGAGGAAGCGACAACACTGCCATTATTTGCAGATGACTTGAATGTCTCATAAAAACTTAAAGAAAATTTTTAAAAAATTATGAGAACTTGTAAGAACAATGTGACTTATACAAAATCAACTTGCAAAAATCCCGAGTTTTTCTCTACCTACCATCAATACTCAAAGAATAAAATGGAGCAGCAGGCCGGGTGCTGTGGCTCATACCTGCAATCCCAGGACTTTGGGAGGCCAAAGTGGGAAGAGAGCTTGAGGCCAGGGGTTTAAGACCAGCCTAGGCAACACAGTGTCCATCTTAGAAAAAATAAAAAAAATTAGCCAGGTGTGTTGGTACACATCTGAGGTCCCAGCTATTTGGGAGGCTGAGGCAGGAGGATCACTGGAGCCCAGAAGTTGGGGGGTTTTGGTGAGCTATGATGGCACCACTGTACTCTAGGTAACAGGAAAAAAACTTGTTTTTAAATTTAAAAAAATTAAGAAGTCCAGCAGCAAACCCCCCTTACAATTGCTACAAGTACTAGAAACTGCCTCTAGAAGGGACGGCTGGAAGAACTGGAAAGCATGCTTCCTCCACGTGTTAGCCATGCAGGGGTTGCCAGAATGACGATTTTAGTTTATCAGTAAATACGCTCCATTGAGCTTGGCAATGACTTGTGCTTTTGGTTCTTCCTGGCTTCCTTTGGAAGCAGGATAATACAGGCAATGGTTTTTCTCATTTAGCTAGTGAGGCTTGGAAGGGTTTTTGTGACACAGTCTAACCATGCATAATTCATGCGACAAAAGCCTCTTGGCCTAAGGGCTTGTTTTTATACAAGCCCATTTTCTCTGCTTTTCAGGTCAGAGTGTGTGCATTTCTTTAAAAATTAAACTGAGAATCAAGTATCAGTTTGAGTGTCATTCTTTCTCTCTTCTCCTGTGATTTTCATTTGCAATCATAAAAATTCCCACCTTGGCGAAAGATAAGGGAAAACACACAGTGGCTGGTGCTCGTGATGTCGTGTGCTGTCAGGGCAGAGCAGGATCTATTTCTGTGATTGTGCTTGCTCTCTGATAACGCGCTTCAGCTCCACAAAGCCGTCTCAGGCAGCATTTTCCAGGGTGGGGAGAATCCCTCCTTACCTCGTTAAGCCTCTGGTGGCCGCCTTGATTTGTTCCTTGATTTAGGGCAGTCACTCCAAACCGTGCCTCTGCGGTGACAGTGCCGCCTCCTGTTCTGTGAGTGTCAAATCTGAGGATGCAAGTGAGTGCATGGAGGGTGCCCTAGATGATCCAGGATCCCCATCCCAAGATCCGTAACTAATCACAGCTGGGCTCACACTCCCTGAAGAAAGAGGCCCCTCCTTCCCTCCTCTCTCCCTCCTTCCCTCCTTCCTTCCTTCCTTCCTTCCCTCCCTCCCTCCCTGTCACCCTGGGGTTGAATGCCCTGGCGTCATAGCTCACAGCAACCTCAGACTCTTGGGCTCAAGAGATCTCTTTGCCTCACCTTCCTGAGTAGCTGGACTACAGGCGTGCACCACAATGTTCGGCTAATTTTTTCTATGTTTTCAGTAGGGACGGGGTCTCACTTTTGCTCAGGCTGCTGTCAAACTCCTGAGCTCAGGCATCCACCCGCCTTGGCCTCCCAGAGTGCTAGGATTACAGGCGTGAGCCACTTGCCCTGCCGAGAAAGAGTCCTTTAGAGGCAGTCAGAGCACAGTGTTAGTGCTAGTCAGTTGCTACTTTGTGGACCTTGACCAAGTTCCTTGACCCTTTTGAACTTTACTATCCAAATCTGAAAGTGGGATTAACACATACTGTAATCTCTGAGAGCTCTTCAGAGTGTTGAGACGTGATGTTCATTCAAATACTTCTTCTTGACTTCTCTTTCCTTTACTTGCATTCAAAGCTTTTTTTTTTTATTGTTGGGAATTCATCAAGGGTACAAAGAACCAGGTTACATTGCTTGTGTTAGATAAACACCCTCTTATAATAGTGTTCCGCCCGCCTTTGTTTTGACTCATCTTTGTATCTCCAGAGCCCAGCACGATCTCTGGCACGTAGTGGTTGCCCAGTAAATGTTTACTGAGTGGTTTTCTGTCCTCTGAAGGATAGCATGATTGTGCTGAACCCGCCACTGGGGGCAGCTCCGTGGCGATGGCCCATCCGGAAATATCTTGTGTGTGAGAGCTGAGTATCATTAATTTATCAAAGTGGGGAGACAGGTGGAAACCCCTGAGGCTGTGGTTTGTGTGTACATGTGCTAAACAGAGTGAATGCAAGGTGCTGGAAAGAACTGTCCGCGGAGAAGGGAAGAAGCAGAGATGGGGTGTGATGGGCATCCAGATGTCTGCACACAGGACACACACTTGCACTGTGGGCAAAGATTGGTTTGTTTACCTCCCTGGCATTGTGTACTTGGAATCAGTGTAAGTTTCCGCCTTTAGCGAGGGCCTGGCTCCCCTCCCCGTGAGGTTCCCTCCACTAGATGCTCCATGAGAACAGAATCAGTGGTGCGGTGGGTGACCGGTGTCTTCTCTGGCTCCTGGGCTGACATTCCCAGATGCTGACGACAGACCAAATGCCAAGTTCAAACCTTCCTGACAACAGGGGAGAGTATTCCTGTGGGGACAGCAAATGATCTATCCCCAACCTGGGGTCATGAGTCATTTGGCTTCCAGTGTTCCTGAGTCACCGGTTGTCCTGGGGATCACCTGCTGACTCATCGCTGCCTCTGTGTCCCAGGGGACTCCTGCAGGGACATGTGTGGAGTGAAGGAGCCCCGCACTGCGGGGGGTCTGGGTCCTCCACCCGTGCAACTTCTCCTCGGCCCTTGCTGCCCTGCCTGGCTGGCTGTGAAGAGGAGAGGCTGCTGGGGGGATGGGGGCGAGGGTGACAGTGGAGCAGCCAGAGGTACAGAGATGCCAAGGAGGAGGGCCAAGGAAGAAACCACATCCCAGCAAGTGTGGGCACAAGAGAGCTCTGGCACCAGCTGGAAGCAAGAAAGGAGGGCTCGGAGTTACACGCACCCCGAGAACCGGCTGAGTCAAGTGTTGCAGGCATTTAAGACTTTGATTTACATGATGTTTCATACATATGGAGGCCTAGCTAGGATGAAACTAACCCTTGTAATCCCGGTGACGCTTTTTATTTGCTCCCATGAGGTACTTGTGGCATCACATTGGCAGATATTGCAAGAGATCCTCAGTGGAGCAAAAAACTAAATGTACTTAACTAGGAATAAATAGAACAAATATTTTGAGAGTATCTTGGATTCCAGATGGTAGTAGGGTATTAGGTGAATGCAAATGTTGGAAATGTAATCCAGATCCTTAGAGAATTTCTGAAGTGTTGGGAGAGGCGATTAGATGAGCAGAAGTGATTCGGGAGCAGCATTCCAAGGTATAGAATCAAACTGTCAACTGTCTGGTCACATAAGTGAGTGGGTCGCTGCAGGTGGCCAGACGGGAGCGGCCTCCTGTATTCACTCAGTGCCGACTGGGGGTATTTCTGTGCCAGGGTCCGCATCACAGTCCCCGCCCTTTTCAGACGTATCTGGTAGCAGGGGGCTAGATTAGCAGACAATCAGAAACCAGAGAGTTCCACCGCGCAGGCCTGCGAGTGTGTGGAGGGGAACGTGGTGTGAGCCGGGCCCTCCCCACCTAAGCGAAGGAGAAGTTTTCCGGGCTTCGGTTAATCTCACGACCATATGGGGCAAATGAGAGTGTTTTCCTAGCAACCCCTAAATCCCCCTCTTCTCTACTGCTTAATCCGTTTAAAATAACTACCAAGCGAAAAGATGCTTTTGATTTATGATGGCTGTACGGCCCTCAACAGATTTTAGCCAGTAACTGTATTTTCGTTTTTTCCTTAGTGTCAAATCAACAGTGCCTTGACGTCTTTCCACACGGCTTTGGAACTTGCAGTCGATCAGAGAGAGATTCAGCATGTGTGTCTGTATGAAATTGGTAAATATGCAGCGTCTGTCCAGCTCCGTGTTACAAGGCGGTATGAATGTGCTCCTCTGCGGTGTCCGTGATTCCTGCCGTTCCGTCCGTCTTTGTGGCTTCCATGATAATAAGGGCTTCCGCTATTGTCACGGCACGTGCAGTGGCACTCACCTCTCTGAGTCTCGTTAGTTCTTAATAACACTTTGTTCTTCACAGCCTTTTGATTTTAGGATAGTAGCTAAAAATAAACATTTAAAAATACCTTATTTGGCTGCACATTAGAATTCCCGGCACTGTCCCTCCTTCCCACTAATGTTTACTTGAGAAGAAAAATGCAGCATAAGAGAGATTTGGACTCCAGTCCAAGCTTTGTCTTACCTTGTCCTTTCCTTTGCCTTTTCTTTTCTCTTCTTTTCTGAAACAGAAGTCTCACTCTGTCCCCCTGGTAGAATGTCATGGCATCATAGCTCACAGCAACCTTAAACTCTTGTGCTCAAGCCGTCCTCTTGGCTCAGCCTCCGAAATAGCGGGGACTGCAGGTGCCAGCCATCATGCCTGACTAGTTCGGGTTTTTTTTTCTATTTTTAGTAGAGAAGGGGGTCTTGCTTTTGCTCTTTCTCAGGCTAGCCTTGAACTCCCGAGCTCAGGCAATCTACCTGTCTTAGCCTCCTGGAGTGCTAGGATTACCTAGCCACCATGCCTGGCCCAATCTCAGCCTTTACATCAACTAGCCCTGAGACCTTGACCTTGGACAAGTAGCCCAAACCTTATGAGCTGCATAGTTGCCTCCCCTCATAGCAGCTATGAGGCTTACATGAAATAACATACCTGGTGCACAGGAGGCTCTCCGTGCCTGTGTACACTGGCTGCTGCCTTCCGCCTCTCCCCTCCTGGAGATCTATTTATTTTTTTTTATTTTTTTGAGAGAGTCTCATTCTGTCACCCTGGGTGGAGCACTGTGGTGTCCTAATAAGTCACAGCAACCTCTAAGTTTTGGGCTTAAGCCATCTTCTTGCCTCAGCCTCCCAAGGAGCTGGGACTACAGGCACCTGCCACAATTCCTGGCTAGTTTTAGTAGAGATGGGGTCTCGCTCTTGCTCAGGCTGGTCTCCAACTCCTGAACTCAAGCAATCCACCTGCCTCCGGCCTCCCAGAGTGCCAGGATTACAGGTGTGAGCCACTGAGCCTGGCCTTGGGAGATCAATTTATAAACAAACTTGGAAGTGTTCATTTGCGTAGGATTTTTTTACCCCCTCCTTCTCCAAAATTGTTGCTACACATCTTTGGGTGACTGCACTAAACTCTGTGATCCTGTTCCATTGGTAATTTCAAAATCCTTTACACTGAGTAAATGAAACTTGGGGACTTGACATTGAAACAAACAAACAAATTTTTTTTTTTTAAATAAGGATCTCATACTTTTTAGAGTTTCAGCTTAGCTCGTCCTACAAGGTCACATCATATAGCTCATAGAAAAGAAATGGCAAAGGAGGAGAGAGAGGAGAAATGAGGGAGTGATGGAAACCCAGAGGGGGAGTCTGGACTCAGAGGCTGTCGAGGAAGCCCAGGGACGGGGAAGTGGGGAGAGCTGGTGAAGCAAGTGACACCTGTCAAGTTTGGGGCTCTGTGGACATAATTATCTTCCTGCATCTTTTTAAAGAAAAACTACAAACCAAAAGATTCGGAACTGCCTGGTAAACACTATTACACTTTAAATGTAATTTAAAAAGATGATTGGAAGAATAATCCAGTGGGAAATATACTTTTATATCATCTAAACTCTGCCAGATTTCTGTGTAGGAGCCATAATATGGAATGAAATGTGTTTTAAAACACTTAATGGTGTTTTTTGGTGTATTTTAAGATCTATGGCGGTATACAATGTTTAGGAAGCTTAGAAAGCATCTAACTCAGGCCTCAGTGGGGATAACTAGGGAATAAGTAGCAAGTCAGATTTCTTATTCAGGCCCATTGCTGCCTTCCATGTCTATTTCATATTTAATTCAAATATGATATCTATTATAGAATAAAAAAAATTAGCCCAAATGTTTCAGCTACGTCCATATCATATCCTTATTTGACAATGAATTCTCTGGAAGTGCGTATCTCCCCACCCCCTGTGGTTTTAATGACAAGTCCCAGATTACGCAATTGCTTAGTGATGCACCTGATAGCAGAATTGGGTTTTTTATGGAGGCAACATTGTGTAAAAGAAAAAGCATTGGACTTTGATCCACCATTCTTCCCTTTTATTAGCTGTGCGGCCTTGAGCGGGTCACAAATCTCCTGACACCTTAGGTTTTCTCCCTGCTAAAAGGACACCGTCAGCCACCTCTGCCAGGTGGTAGTAGGGATTAGAAAGAATCAGACCAAGTGCCGAGCACAGTGTTTCGCCTATACTAGAGGCTCAATTTAAGGGAGACACTTTTTTTAACAGTGGGAATAAAATTCTTTCCGTTTTCCTGTTTCTTACCAGACAGAATGTCAGTCTAACAATATTTTGATCCAGGAAAGATGGGGTCCTACTGATGTCCGGAGGGAGGGTGGGCAAGTAGTACATTTCTCCCTTCATCGCTCTCTACTTCTTGTGAGGTTTTGCAAATTAGCAGTGATCTTTAGCATCCAGTGAGTGCGTTAAGACTTCGAGGTTATCACTGTGCGTATAATCTGGCAGCACTGCTTCCAGGATTCTGACCCTGCTACGGCTGCTCTTGGAGAAGCACCGATTGCACAACTCTGGGAAGCAAACGGGGTGTCCTTCTAGCACTCTCTGCACCATTATCCTCTATCTTGCTTAATTTGTTGTGAAATCAGAAGTGCCTTATCTTACTCAAAATTTACATTGGAAGTGTTTAATGGAAAAAGTAATTTCCTAAGTTTCTGGTTAAGGTTTGTGTGTCTTTCACAGAACAGTCTCAGAGAAAGATAGCAGTATCAGAAATTCTTAGCTTAAATATGGGACCCGGAGCTTACTACTGTCTACTGTAGGGTCGT
This sequence comes from Perodicticus potto, assembly GCA_963574655.1. Taxonomy (NCBI): domain Eukaryota; kingdom Metazoa; phylum Chordata; class Mammalia; order Primates; family Lorisidae; genus Perodicticus; species Perodicticus potto. The sequence continues at coordinate 13,359 of CAUYRH010063600.1, read as the reverse complement.
GTGCTAAAACGTATTTCTTTCATAGGTTGGTGCAGCATGATAGAGCTCAATTTCAAGGATGCATTTGATTCCTTCGAGAGGCTAAAAAATGAGTCCAGGTGGTCTCAGTGCTACTACGCCTACCTGACTGCAGGTGAGTAGCTGGTGGTCTGTTGTGAATCAGCTCGCCGGCACTGCAAGGCGGAGGATGGTGGCAGGAGGCACATTTGTGCCTTCCGTGCTTTCCCCAGTACGTTGACACTTTGCAGTCAACTGAGTAGAAGTGGAATATGGTGTTCACTGAGCCAGCTGGACACCGGGAAATTCAGCAGTGTCCAGAATGCCCTCTACCCCACGCTTCCCCTCAGCGCTGGTTCCATCCTGTGCTCTGTGTTGGATAGTTCATTACACGGTTTTCCTAATCTTTGTACATTTTGCCTTAAATGGCCTTGACCTGCCTTTTCCCCCTTCCTTTACAGGCTGTATTTTTTATTTATCAGTAATCTAAAGAATTTTTAAGAATTGAGCATGTCTTTTTCATTGTGTCGATGTTTTTGTTTGGTTACAAAGTTGCATAGAATTTGAGTCATCTGCTCCAGTCACCCCTGTTATTGCAAAATGAGAGGTATTTCAGCACTGCGTCTCATCATGGCAGGGACACCCGTCATTTCTGTTTGGAGTATGTATCTTGCTTTTTTTTTTTTTTGCCCTTGCATGGGATAGTTAAACATGTGCTGCCACCTGGTGGACAAAGAAGTTATCTGCACCCTGCCATACATGAAGTGCCACGTGATGTGGAATTTGTACAGGGATGAATAGAAGAAAATCAGGCAGTCACACACTTTCTGCCTTTAAGATGAATTCTCTCTGTGCAGCTACATAAGTTATTCTTTTACTTAAAATTCAAGACTAATCCAAACATTATTTTAAATACCTCCAACATCTTCTTTGATTTCAACCTCTTTAACTGATCTTATTTAAAATAAGGCAGAATTGATTAACAGTGACCAGTAAGTATATCCTGGATATATCAAGATCCCTATAAAGTTACATCATTCCATTACCCATCAGTACAAATCCCCTCGTGTCTACGCTCCTTACTGCAATCCCCATAGGGTATCCATGTTCTTCTGGCTCAGAGTCTGATATTTGAATAAGGTTCTTTTTGATAAGCTGGATGGTTTGCTATGCCTCACACTTGAAGCATCGTTTTATAGAATTTGAAAGCATCTCAGATGAAAGCAGCAGCTGTTCACTGAGAGCCACGCGTGTTAACACACTGAAGAGTGGGCAGACCCTGAATGCAGTCACCAGGGTGCAACTGGGTCATGCAACCCATGGCTGGCAGCTATTTCTTTCTAAATTTCTGTTGAACAGAAAAGAAATAAATGTGCAGTGTGACTACATAAAGGGACATTTATTCTCCACATATTTGGAAATCCCAGGACTTCACCAGCTATTGAAGAGAATAAGTGTGAAAGATTGTAATCTCTTGTCTCTGCAGAAGGATTTGGGGGAAAGGAGAAGTTGGGAGGGAATAGTTCTGCTGGAGAGAGAACTTGAGGCGGGGAGAGAGGTGTCTGTCCTGCCCTCAGAGACGGCATCTAACTATTTTTAAGGACACGTGGCAGTGTGTTACGTACACTCACATTGTTGCATAGCTGTCACCAGTGTTCATACTTTGTCATCATCACAAACTCAAACTCAGTGCCTTCTGAACACCAACTCTGTTCTCTCCTTCCCTTCAGCCCCTCGTTACCACTGTTGTACTTTCCATCTCCATAATTTTGACTATTCTGTCTGATTCCTATTCATATTTGTCTCTTTGTGTTTGCCTTATTTAGCATAACGTTTTCAAGGTCCGTCCATCTTTTAGCATGTCTCAGAAGCTCCTTCTTATATAAGGCTGAATAATATCCCATCGTATGTATAAACGACATGTTTACCCATTTATTCATTGATGAGCATTTGGGTGGTGCCCACTTTTTGGCTGCTGTGAGGAATGCCCATAGTGAATCTTGATATGCAAATATCTATTCAAATCCTTGCTTCCAATACCTGTGGGTATATACCAAGAAGTGGAATTACTAGATCACATACATCTTTATGTGTATTTTCAAAATTATATCAAAATTACAAGTTGCCAAAAAAGATTATAATAGTATTTAGGAGATGATGTAAACTTAGTCTTAATGGAAGAGCTAGGCAGCCAAGTTCTGGTTAGGCCTCATATTTTAGGGTAAACTAGAGACTGTTTGCTTTTAAACACCTGCATCTTTCAAAGCAACCACGTATAATTTTACTGCAGGAGGGCTAGGTCATGGTCATTCTTCACAGTCTGAGGTATTGGTCTTATAGACCTTAGGGGTGGTTCAGATGCTGACACTGTTTCTGACCGGCTTTCTTTCTCTTTAATTGCAAAACTCTGTAAGAATGTCTGAGTGATCTCAGGAAGACCTTAAGCCTCGTGCAATAGAAATTCTTCTTTTTTACTGGTTTACTGTGTGGCCTTAGGGAATGGTTTCTAGACCTCTGCATCCTCTAATCTATAAAACGATGTGGTTGGCTACACAAGACAGTCACTGGGCTTTTCTCTGGTTTTGAAAGAAGCTATAATTGATACCATTTTTGATGGGGGCAGACCCCACATCTGACCCAGTAACTAGGAATGGTGTTGTCCCTTCCCTTGAATATTCAGCCTAATCCTTCACTCCCAGGAGGAATATTCTGCCCTTCCCATCACCTCGGCATCCACAGCTTCCTACAAGTCTTGCTGCTTCTGCTCTTTGGCCCTGCCAGTAGTTGCCTATTCGGTGACATGCGTGACCCTGGGCTCTGCTTGACGGAGCCCACAAATGCAGGCGCAGGAGTATTTGGACAAAGAGTAAGGAACTAGCAAACGAAATTTAGTACATTCCAACTAGGGAGTGAAAAACCACGTGGTGAAGACATCTAACAAAATGGATCCATTGCTATAGAGATTGAGAGGGGAGGACAGAGTTTCATTCAAGAGACGGGGCTGAAGCCAGGTATGAAGTTTGGAGAGAGGAGAGGGAGGGGGCAAAGAGTGTGATAATAGGTTTGCATGGGGCGCGAGGCGAGGGGAAGGTGCTGTGCAGACCCCAAAGTCTCACGCCGAGACTCGGCTTGACTTCAGGCTCCTCGGAGCTTCCAATCACTCCAAAAAGAAGTGATCCCTTCTCTTTCTGAGTCTTTGTAAAAGCACTTGGGTTCTCCTGCCCTAACTACTCCCATCACTGTATACATTGTAGGGGTGAGAGAGAGATCTCCGCCTGAAGTTTCAGCTTCTTCCGGGGACAAGCATGTGTATTTCTTCTTTGTGTCCTTGCTGATGGCTTGCAGGTGGCAGGTGGCCAGTGACCACGTGGAGGACTAAGTCCTGACTTTGCAGGACGGGGATGGAGGGTTAGGAGTCCTCGGACTCCTCCTTCTTCCCTAGACTCCGTTTCATTCTACTTTTTGGCGTGTGGACTCCAACTAGGTCATACCCCATGTCAGCAGCTGGGGATTTTGTTACGTGCATGACTGTCTTCCCAACAAGAGGACAAGGACCGTAACTTTCCTCATGTCCCCTCAAAGCTCTGGGAACACAGGAACCTGAGAAGAGTTTGCACTGTGGCACGATGGCCAGCAGGGCGATGCAGCCCTTTGTGTAATAGGCTTTACGCCTGTTTGCTCCTGTTTGCTCCCAGTTTTCCAAGAATCCACTCTGTGTGTCCCTTGGTAGCACCCCCACCCCGCCCCGTACCTAAGAAATCCAATTCTGGTTTCTTACAGTGTGTCAGGGCGCCACCGGGGATGTGGACGGGGCACAGATTGTCTTTAAAGAAGTTCAGAAACTCTTCAAAAGGAAAAACAATCAGATTGAACAGTTCTCAGTGAAAAAGGTATGTTGGAACCTGTTAATCTGGTGTGTTATTTACTACTGGCATTTTTAGCCAACACTACCTGGGGCAAGTTTTAAGAAACTATGTTCAAGGCCAGCAATTTACTTGCCATATAAAATACAGTTCCTCAAAATGGAGAGAAATCATTCCACGATTGTACCTCTGATCTGAACAGGAAGTATGTATTTCGATGTAAATAATAAAAGCAGGTCGTTTTAATGAATGAAGGCACTAAGGACTCTGCAGAGCTCAGGAACTTCTCTCTAGAACAGTGATTTTTTCAGCTGGTGTGCCATGGCCCCCTGGGGCGCTGTGAGAGGATCTTAGGTGTGCCATGAAAATTTTTAAAGATCATTAATTAAATTATTTTCAAAAGAAGTTCAAAGCACAGTAGTATATTCTTTTTTTTTTTTTTTTTAACCTTTCTTTGATCAACATACTTTAAGTGTGCCATGGAAGTTTAACTAGAGGTTCACGTGTGCCATGAGATAAAAAAGGTTGAAAAACACTGCTCTAGGGGGGAACTACTGTGTAAAGAATTAGGTGGTTTCTGAAGAATACAAATGAGCAGAGCCTCGTGAGAGATGCTGCTGGGTGTTCAGGAGAGTGAACGGGTCACATTGTGACATTTTGACACCGTGAAAGCAGACGTGTGCATCACATTTACCAGCAGGAAGGCCCAGGACTGCAGGGAGAGTGTCCTCAATCCATTCTGTGCTTTGGGGAATAAAATGTTGCTGAATTACTTTGAGTTCTCTATAACGTCTTACATCCTGAATTTTCCATGTTTGTAGCTTTACAATTTTTTATTGACTGAAGATTTTTGAGTGCCAATTAAATTAGAATGTGGAATGCAACTGAGACCCCGGCACTAAGTAGAAAATTAAACGATCACTAGACCCGTGACTAGAAATGTCTAATATTAGACCATCCTTCTATTAGACCTCACTTATCAGTTTAAACTAAAATAAAACCAATCTCATCCCCAAGTTTTCAGAATAGAACCAGGATCTTGACAGTAGGTCAAGTTGAATGATGAATGAAAAGCATGTTCATTCTGATCAACATAATTTAAGTGTGTTAAAATATGTTAAAAACGGGAAGAAAAAAAATTTTTTAGGACGGAGTCTCTTTTCCCCCAGGTAGAGTGCCAGGGCATCATTATAGCTCACCGCAACCTCAGACTCCTGGGCTCAACTGATCCTCTTGCCTCAGCCTCCTGAGCATCTAGGACTAAGGCACCTGCCACAACACCCAGATAGTTTTTCTCTTTTTAGTAGAGATGGGGGTCTTGATCTTGCTCAGGCTGATCTCAAACTCCTGAGCTCAAGTGATCCTCCTACCTCAGCCTCCCTACTAGGATTGCAGGCCTGAGCCTCCCCACACCCTGCTAACATTTTTTAAACGCAGAGAAATTTTTATTTTTAGCTTTGAAGGAGCGAGCCATTCACATCGACCATACGCTGTGTCCTTTTCCTGTGTCCAAAGTATATTGTTTTAATTTGAACTCGTTTTTGAAGAAAACGCAGTCTAATCATCTAACTTCTTACAGGCAGAGAGATTTCGGAAACAAACCCCAACCAAAGTGCTCTGCGTGTTGGCATCCATTGAAGTGTTGTACTTGTGGAAAGCTCTTCCGAACTGCTCCTTCCCCAACCTACAGAGGATGAGTCAAGGTAAGAAAATAAACAAAGAAACAACCCCCCTCAAACTGTGTGCATTGGCCTCTCTTGCCAGTGCAGCTTTCTTTGGTTTCTCAGTAATATTACCTGATTCAGAGAGCACAAATCTGCCATCATTCTTGGATCAAGGGCATAATGATGGAGAAAATCCCATCCCTTGGGTGGTAGGAATAAGAGGCACCAGTGTGCACAGCTTCTCTAGCCCAGTTGGGAGTAGGTGGTGATTCTCTTACCATAAATGCTGCTGATCCTGTGGGCAGGGCACTTGCTGGAAGCGTGCTTTTTTCCCAGCAAAAGCGCTGTGTTTCATTTTGGTGAGATGTGCACGTGTAGAAAGCACAGATATTAGAGTGCTCCGTTCAGTGAGTTCTGACAAGCGCGTCCACCTTGCGGTCCACCAGCACAGTCAGGATACAGATCATTTCCCCTGGGCCCCTTCTCCATCAGTCTCCGCTCCTCGGTAACTGCTGTTCTGATTTCTATGTCTATAAAATAGTCTTGCCTGCACTTGAACTTCATAGAAGTGGGATTGTACAGTATGTCCTTTTTTGTGCATGGCTTTGTTTGTTCAGCGTAAGGGCAGATGAAGTCACTGAGCTCGTCCACGTTGTAGCCTGTAGCCGGTGTGTTTCTTTCACTGGCTAAGTAGTTTTCATTACACAGCTGTACGTACACCACAGTTTATCCATTTGCCTACTGAAGGACATTTGGTTTCTTTTTGATTTTTTAACTCTTGTGAGTAAAGCCACTGCTGATGTAAGTGTGCAACATAAATTTATTAGTGTTTCGTGTGAGCGCACCTACTCATTTCTCTTGGGTAGATACCTGGGTGTGATTAGAAGCTTATGTGGTTTTGGTTTGGTTTGGGGTTTTTCTGGGTTGTTTTTTTTTTCTTTTTGAGATAGGGTCTCACTCTGTCACCCTAGGTAAAGTGCTGTGGCATCATAGTTCACAGCAATGTCACTCTTAGGTTCAAGTGATTCTCCTACCTCGGCCTCCTCAGTAGCTGGGACTACAACACCCAGCTAGTTTTTCTATTTTTCAGCTCTCAGGCCCACACACGGAGGAGTAGGAGAGACAGGGCCTCGCCCTTGCTTGGGCTGGTCTCAAACTCCTGAGCTTAAGCAAGTCACCCGCCTTGGCCTCCCAGAGTGCTGAGGTAACTGGTGTGAGCCACCTCGCCCAGCCGGAAGCCTATGTGTTTTATTCACATAGTGTAAAAACCAAAAGATGTAGATGATGATGACCTTGATGAAATCATGTTTATTATAGTTGGAAAAGTTCACAGGGAGAATCAACTAAATCTTTAAATAAAATACAGAGAAATAACAAAAATAACATTTTTTTTTTTTGAGACAGAGTCTCAAGCTGTCACCCTGGGTAGAGTGTCGTGGCATCACAGCTCACAGCAACCTCAGACTCTTGGGCTTAAGCCATTCTCCTGCCTCAGCCTCCCAAGTAGGAATAACATTCTTCTAATGGTTTGGTGGTAAATAGTAGAATGGCTCTTTTTTTTTTTTTTTAAGACAGTCTCGCTTTGTCACCCTTAGTAGAGTGCTATGGCCTCCCAGCTTACAGCAACCTCAAACTTTTGAGGTTAAGCGATTCTCTCGTCTCAGCCTCCCAAGTAGCTGGGACTATAGGTGCCCGCCACACACTGGCTATTTTTGTTTTTCCTTTTTTTAGAGATGGGTCTCACTCTGGCTCAGGGTAGTCTCAAACCTATGAACTCAAGCAGCCCACCCACCTTGGCCTCTCAGAGTGCTGGGATTACAGGCGTGAGCCACCGCCCCCAGCCTAGAATGGCTCTTTGCCATTCCCGCAAATCATTTGCTCCACACTGCAAAACCTGCCCAGCTTCGGGAAGAGCCTGGGTGGCTGCTGCAGCTCTCAGGCCCAGACACGGAAGAGCAGAGCTTTAACCTGCCCTCCACACAGCTTCATCTTCCTGGGACCATGAAGAGTTTTAAATTATGCCCCTAGAAGTACAATTATAAGGCAAAATTGCTATGTTGAAATAAAAACGCACACATCCGAAAGGGTGGTTTCAATTTTCTTTGGAAATAAATTCTCTATTCACATATGTGCCACCCTTTCCAGAAAAATGTAGTATGAACATTTTGGACATAGATTTCAAAATAGTTTGTAAACCACTGTAGAAAATTTATCACATTCTTTTTCCTTTGATCACTCTTGGTTTTGAACAAATTTGGCATGATCCATTGAGTCACGTATTTTTATCATCACATCTCTCTGCTATAGCCTTTTGGCTATTTCTTTTAAAAAATAATTAGCCCTTAAAGGTCAAAACATGGCAATGTTGCTATTCTAGCAGCCGGAATAGCAATGAAATAGGAATGAAACCCCCTAAAATGTTTTGCAAAGTGGCCTTGCAATTAGAATAGATGTGCAACCCTCCCAAGGAGCAACTTGACAGGAAACAATTTTCTGTCAATTTTCAGAAGAAATGTTAAATTCTTCTGTGTTCATTTAAAAAGGATTCACCGTTTAAAAACACCCCTTGTTGCTGAACAAGTATAGGATGCCTATTAATGTCTAACTCGAAGGAATAACGAGGGATCTTCAGGGGGGTTTTTGATGTTCAAGTGCAAGGTTACATATTTTACACAAAGCAAGGGTGAGACAGGCAGTAATTGACAGGCACAATTATCACTTCTGTAAGATTTGACTGAATATTCTCTGAGCCCCTTTCCAGTATCAAAATAAACTAACAACAAAGATGCATTCATGGAGAGGGAGACAGGCTCCGGAGTGAACATGAGCTAATTCTCTAATATCTTTGTTAAAATTTAACCCAATTCGGGGATCTACTAATTCGATTATAAAATTCCTCCCTGTTAAGCAATAATGATACAAATTGATCCAACTGTATAGAGTATGTTGAAGATCTTTGCAGGAAGATCGTTACATTCCAGAACAAACTCAGAGTGGGCAATGCGTATCATAACATTTACTAAACTCTTTCCAAATACTCGCCTGGGATTTTGCATTTAGGTTAACAGAGTCCCCATCTGTAATTCCCTTTATCAACAGAGGCAGTTTGGTCCCTACATTCACATCTGGTGGTTTCATTCAAAGCCTTTCCCCTACCCACCTGCCTGTTTCCACTGCATTCTTCATCAGCATTTTAAAGATGTCTCAGCACAGTGGGCATTGCTAAGTCCCATTGTGTCGGCTCTGTCTCTCATCGCCTTCAAAGTAGAAGTGCAAGTCCATTCGGTGGTGGGCATTGCCAAAGTCTGGAACCCACAGCGCCATGGCCTCTCCCTGGGCTTCTCTCTGCTCACTTGGCTCCAGTGGGCCTGGAGCGCGCCTGGCACGTGCTGGCCCCACTTCTTTGCACTCGCTCTTGTCTCTGACCTCCGGTGCTCCTGCCCCAAACCACCACGTGGCTCTTGACTCCTTCCCTTCAGAGGTTACATTTCCAGGGAGGCTCGCACTGCCTTTCCCACGCGCAGACACACGCCTCCAGTCTATGCCCCGGCTGTGTGTTTCACCTTAGCTTCACGCGAACTTAACACACATTTTGCCCATTTGTCATCTGTACGGTCCATCTCCCCCACAAAATGTGAATTTCTTAAGGGCAGGGTTATGTTTTTTTCTTGGCAAGCATTTTATTTATTTTTAGCATCACATTTTTTATTTGTTTGCTTGTTTATATGTTAGAGATGGGTCTTGCTTTGTTGCCCTGGCTGGATTCAAACTCCTGGACTCCAGTGATCCTCTTGCCTTAGCCTCCCAAGAAGCTGGGAAGGCAGGCATGTGCCACTGCACCCGGCTTGTTTCTATTGTTAAGTAATTGATAGACTTACCAAAATATTCAAACTGTTCAAAGGAGTACAGAATAAAAGTGTCCCTGTCATGCCAACACCTGGTCTCCTCCCAAAGGGCAATCACAGCTCATGGTTTTTAAAGTGACCTTCTGGAGATCCTCTCTGCACGGTTTCTGTGGACGGTGCATTATCTGTGTGTGCACTTGTAATTAACATTCTCCACGTACTGTTCTGCTTGATACTTTGGTCATTTAACAATGTTTCTGAGATCATCTAGTATCAGCCAGATCTGCCTCATTCTCTTCAAAGCCTTTGTCATATTCCAGAGTGTGAATATTGATCGTTTATTGAACTAGTCTCCCCAGTGCGTGTAGGTTGTCTCAAAAATTGGCAATGCTAAGCTTCGGTGATGGTGCTTTCAGACATCTGTGCTTCTGTGTGCCTGCGTGACCTAAAGGACAAAGTCCTAAGAGTGGGACTTCGGGGTCAAAAGGTATGAGCTGTTTAAATATTTTTATAGATTTTACAAATTTCCATCTAAGAAGATTATACCCATTTACAGTCCCCATGGCAAGTTTTTTTTTTTTGGAGACAGAGTCTCACTATGTCGCCCTTGGCAGAGTGCCGTGGCGTTACAGCTCACAGCAACCTCAAACACTTTGGGTTTAAGCACCTCAGCCTCCCATGTAACTGGAAATACAAGTGCCCACCACAGCGCCTGGCTATTTTTGTTGTTGTTGTTGTTGTTGTCATTGTCGTTTTAGTAGGCCTGGGCCGGGTTCGAACCTGCCTACCTCAGTGTACGTGGCTGGCACCCTACCCACTGAGCTACGGGCGCCAAGCCCCCATGGTAATTTTTTATTATTAGCTCCGAGCACGGTGCTGTTCCGCAGATCTCTGGAACGTCTTCACCTCGCATAGCCGAAACTTCATGCACACTCAACAGCAGATCCCACGTGTTCCCTGCCCGCCCCAGGCCCTGGCCACCACTGTACCCCTGTCTGTGGATTTGATGACAGCTAGTCCCCCAGTTTCAAACATCCGACTGACATATCACTCACTCTTACGAATGGAGGCCGTTACAGGCAATAAGTGCATGTACTTGCTCCAACTTACACACAAATTCAACATAAGAACAAGCCCGCAGAACCTAGTCTTGTTCCTAACCGGGGGCTGCCTGGACTCCAGGTAACTCACACGGCGGAATCAGGTCTTTCTCGTCCTCAGGGACTGGCTGATCTCACTTAGCACAGTGTCCTCCCAGTCCAACTTAGCACGGCGTCCTCCCAGCCCATTCACTGTATCGCGTGTGACACGATGTCAGCCTTTTTAAGGTTGAACAGTGTTCCCGCCGGGCGTATGTACCGCATTTTCTTTATCCATTCATCCAGCACTGGACATGACTATCGTGAGTAACGCCGCAGTGACACGAGAGTGCAAATATCTCCTTGAGATCCTGATTTCCATTCCTTTATATAAACGCTTAGAAGTGAAATTGTTAGGTTATACGGTAGTTCTATACTTTAATCTTTTGAGGAACCTCTGTACTGTTTTCCATAGTGACAACACCATTCAGTAAGCCCACCAGCAGTGCACAGGGGTCTTGCTCCCGCGTCCTCATCAGCGGTCCTTATTTTTGTTTTGTTTTGTTTATAATGGCCATCCTAACAGAGAATGAGGTAACATCTCCTGTGGTTCTCATGTCACTTTCCTAATGATTAATGATGCCAACCATCTTTTCACATACCCGTTGGCCATTTGTGTGTCTTTTTGGAGCAATGTCTGTTCCAGTCTTTTGTAAGGGCAGAAATTGTATGTCTGTTTTGTCACTGTTGTATTCTAAGCTCTTAGAACTGCCTAACGAAGAGTAGGTGCTCAGTAAATAATGATGAGTGTGATGAATAAATGAGCAGGTGAATGAGTTTCGTTAACACTCTTAACACTGCTGCTTTAAGAGCTTTTGAGTTCTTTTCTTGTAAGGGGGGATGGTGGGGAGTGAGGGGTGCATGTCATTCCCAGCCTGGCTTTTGGGGGAACTCCTGCCTCTGCTGGTCCAAATTCTCTTCCTCACCCTCCCCTCCTCCTCCCTACTCTATGCCACTCTCTAAATTACTCGTTTTGTAACTCGAGTTCATTATCCATATATATAATCTTACTGAAGCTCAGAATCTATTGCTCCATGGGAGTAATTATATTACATCCTTTGCTCCTCTGATAACCCCACTGTGTTTCCAGTTCCCATGTTTCTTATTTCTGTAATATTCTTTGTGGGTGTCCATTCCCACCCGACAAGCTTCTTCCAGTGGAGGGATCAGTGCTCTCACTGAGCAGCACAGTACTTCATACAAACGTGTAAACTGTAACATGTAAGCATACAAACTCCATGGTTTTTTGAAATTAATGTGATGTTACTTTTAAAAATTAATAGACCTTTCCTGGAGCTGTGTTAGTTAGGTACACAGCTGAATTGAGCAGGAAGTCTAGAGAGACCCTGCACGCTCCTCCCCTATCCTGCCCCGCTACAGTGCCCTGCCCTAGTCTGGTACCCTTGTTGCAATCAGTGAGCCGGTGTTGACACCATTGTCACCCAACTCCATAGTTCACATCAGGTTCTCTCTTGGTGTTGCACGCCCTGTGGTGTGGACAAACGTATAATGACCTGTGTCCACCATAGTAGGACCCTACAGCGTGGTTTCACTGCCCTAAAAACCCTCTATTCTCTGCCTCTTTATCCCTTCTTCGCCCCCGTACTCCTGGAAACCACTGATATTTTTACTATCTCCGTAGTTTCGGAGACATTTCCTGAAATGTTACATGGTTGGAATCATACAGCATATAACCTTTTCAGATTTGCTTTTTTCACTTAGTAATAACGTGGTTCAATTATGAGTCTTCTTGGCTTTATGAAATTTGATATTTTGGTCTTTTTTTTTGGATGAAAGATACTAAAGGATGAAGGATGGGTACTTTCTGAGTTGGGGGGTGAAAAATATAAACTAAATAGGTAAACAATGAAATACTCACTTCACTGTTGGTGATATTTAAGGAATTAAGTGAGTGTGTTGACTGCCTGCTCTGTTTACTCCCCTTCTTCTGAAGCTTGCCATGAAGTGGATGACTCATCAGTTGTTGGATTAAAGTATTTGCTTCTTGGTGCCATTCACAAATGTCTAGGAAACTCACAAGATGCCATTCAGGTAAACGGTTAATGTTGTCAGGCTATAGAGAATGAATTACAAACACTTACGTATGTGCTTATGAATAAGACAAATTAAAAAGCCCTGGACAAAACCAAACTTCCCCTTACAATATAAACTTGATCCATTTTATTTGATCAAAGTCATCATTTAAGATGCCAGTAATCGGTTAATACCATCAGTTTTTAATGTAACTACAGAGTTTCACACTACTTTGTTATGGCTTTTTTTCTGATACTTACTATTTATCAAAGATGACATTTCCAGCTGGAGAGGGGAGGAGATGAGGCAATCTCAAAGGATCAGTGGGAAGCTTCACAGTTAGACAAAACCAAAAACGATCAGACGCTTGTTCAGTGCTTGTTCCTCTGTGTGACTGCAGATCGCTGGTGTAGTGCCGGAGGTAAGGTCTAGAAAGTTGTTAGCTTCGGGTAGGTAGTCTTGTACATATTATATGAAAAAGAACCACTAATTATTTTCAAATATAGTTAGAGGGATTTTTCTTTTTTTTTTTGAGACAGAGCCTCAAGCTGTCACCCTGGATAGAGTGCTGTGGCATCACAGCTCACAGCAACCTCCAATTCCTGGGCTCAAGTGAGTCTCCTGCCTCCGCCTCCCAAGTAGCTGGGACCACAGGCACCCGCCGCAACGCCCGGCCATTTTTTGGTTGCAGCCGTCATTGTTGTTTGGCGGGCCCAGGCTGGATTTGAACCCTCCAGCTCAGGTGTACGTGGCTGGAGCCTTAGCCCGTTGAGCCACAGGTGCCGAGCCGGAGGGATTTTTCTAACCAAGATTTTTG
>CAUYRH010063597.1:0-77443 GCA_963574655.1 Perodicticus potto | reverse complement strand
AGAGGTATTACAAATTTGTTTTTCCCATGAGTCTCTCATTCCCTTCTGTATCAAGTATAAAGTCTGCAAATATTCTTTGCCTACCGTGTTTAAGGTTTTCTCAAGCCGGTGTAACTTGTCAAGCAGCTCTGCAAATAAGCTATGTGTTTTTTTTGCCTTTGCCTTTGATCACTTGGCTTCACCCTTCATCTTCCCGTTTTCTATACTAGAGGACCAGTTAGCAGAACAAAACTCCCAGATTGAGGGGCTTTGTCTTTTCATTTCTACTACTGTTTACCACAATTTAAAAATATCAAAATGAATTTCACTGCGTAAAATTGGATTATTTTATTGTAATATTGATCTCACATCTTTCAAAGTCTCCTTGGAGATCTTTTGAATAAAATTGTTGAAAATCTACACCACATTGTGACTCGTGTCTCTTGTCTGGGACTGCTCCCCAGCCACAGGACTGGCCTGGCAGCTGTGTGTGTCTGTGACTATTCTATTGGTTGTTTTGTGTATACTTGGACCAGGAGTGTTCGTGGTTGGGCTTTGTATTCTCAGAGATAACTGTTCCCTTCAGGGGATTCTCTTTCCCAGTAAAGGTTATCTGTATCCTGATCAGGATCTAATGTTACTTTTGGTGATTTTGCAAATAAATAGGATGATAAAGATTTTAATTCATACAAGCTCACTATATGCTCTGGTGTGCACCTATTAGTCTGTTGTTGGGTTTAGAGTCCTCTTTGCTCCCTATGCTATTTTCAGATTGTAGATCCTCCATTCTTTCACTAAAAACACCATACACCTTTGAAGCTGGTGGCTGTAGATAAAACTACCTCCCTTTTTTTATTACTCATTGTGCTTAGACCTTATTCACTGGAAACTTTCCCCCTGACTCATCTTCCCATCTGCTGTGATCATCCTAGGAACTTCCCTAGTAACCAGTGTCCAGATGGGAGAATCTATGAAAGCTTTAGCCCCTTAATTCTATCTTCAACTCAGTTCCACTTCTTCCACTTGACCTCAAATGCCTGTTCTTGTTCCATAGTATTATTTTGGGCCAACTCATCACTGCTCCTCCATAATCATGAATTCAGACATCAACTCATAGATTACAATCTATGATCCTCCCACCTTGCAAGTGTTTTTCATCAGGACTTGCAGTCCATTGACCCCTCCAATTTCTATCACAACTATCCTCTCCTGGCTCAGATTCCATGACCACCATTTTACATACCAGGGTAGATGGGTGCCTCTCTGAATTCATAGCTCCATCTGGGCTCTCAATACTACCTGCCAATACTTGATCCTTTAGCTTACCCTCACCTCCACTTTCCAAAACCATAGTGTTGTATGTCAAATTGTCCCCCAAAATATATGTTGTGGCCATAAACGCCAGTACTTGTGAATGTGACCTTATTTGGAAACAGTGTTTGCAGATGTAATCAAGATGTCATACTGGATTAGCCAATGAGTTGTGTCTTTCAGAGGACAGGGAGATTTGGAGACGGGGATACAGGGATACACACGAAGACAAAGGACATGTGAAGACAAAAGCAGAGACTGAAGTGATGGCGCTACAGGCTGCAAGGAACACCCTTATTGGTAACTACCAGAAGTTATGAGAGAGGCACAAGCAGGTTTTCTTTCAGCCTCCAGAGGAGATAGCCTTCCTGAGACCATGATATCAGACTTCTGCCCTGAACTATGAGAGAATAAATTGTTGCTGTTTTAAACCATCCAGTTAATGGAAATTTGTCATGGCAGCCCTAGGAAACTAATGCATGTAGCTCCAGGTTTTCCCATTAGAGAGCTCTGATCCCCGTTTGGCCCCTCCTGAATGCTCCACTGGTAACCTTTGAGGAAGTTGGAGCCATCAGGACATCAATTCAGAGCCAACTTCTGGACATCAATTGTGCTCTACATTTGTCCTCTCTTTACACTCAATCTTAGCTATAGGCCTAGAAGCAATGACTTGTCCTCTCTTAACCTTCCTCCCATTTGCTGACTAAATTAAGTAGCAACCATCCAACAATACTTTGTTTTATTTGGATCTCAATATTATTAAAAAAAAAAATCCCTTTTAAAACATACATGTAAATGTTCCCCTCTCTCTTCCAGTAGTCCTATATGTTGAAATTATTTAGTCTGGTCCTCTTCTTTCTGCCTTCTGAACTCCTCGGGTGGGTAATTTTTTTTGCTCTGATGGTTTAGTGGGACTTTGGCCTTGCTGCTAATATGTTCTTAGGAGCAGGAATAGTCAAAAGGGTCTTAGAGGGGTAAGAATAGGCTGTTGGACCTGTCTGGATTACCTAGAAGAGGCTGCTCTTCTGGACTTTCCCAACTTCAAGTGTGGGAGACTTAGGGCACCTGTACAGGATATGCTCTGTCTTCCAATGTTAGTACACTGAGCACACTGAGGTTGCTGGTAAATTTCCATTTCCAATCCATAGACTTCCACAGACCAACCTCTTCTTGGGATTTCCAACCTCTGGAATTCACTCATGGGATTCTAGCTGTTCCCCTAGTGGACCACCCAGTTCCTTCCATGGGGACCCCAATAGAGGTAAAACTCTTACTATAGTTAATTCCTTCCAAGTCTCAGCAACCTCCTTACTGAAGTAAAGAAAGTAATGTGGAATTGGGAGTGAAAGCAAGGTATAGTAGGTCTTCTGATGGTACAACACATTCATAATAGGCTGGAAGCGGGTATTTTCACATTGTGCCTTTAATAGCAATGCTTTTCAACAGGTGTTCATGAATGAATTTCAGATCTACCTGAGCCCTAGTGATGGCAACAAAGATCCTTACACTAGGATTTGCCTGATGGGGACATCTCAGAAGGGTGACGTCTCCCACAATCTCTGCTGATTCATCTGGTGCCTGCTGGTCTGCCAGATGGTTTGTGTGAGACCAAGAAGGCTGCTTCTCAGAATTAATACTCAGTAGCCAACTTCAGAGTATTTCCCTGCCCACCGTGGATAGGAAGCATGACAACTGCTGGAGGAGATGCCCAAAGATCATTCACCTAACCTAAAGTCTTGCCGTGGTGTGTGGGTGAGAAGTGGGGAAGGGAAAGGAAAGCTCTACAAAACTCAGTTTTAAGCTGCAGTGGCAAAGAATCTTTGTTCTTGTACATCACATTACCTTGTGTTACTTATGTCCTTTAATGGCATTCAAACCAGTTTCAGGGTAAATGCCCCCCAAAAGCATGTATGCTTTTCAAAATAGAGCACCATCATTATTTTAGAATACTTGATCTGAAAAGTTTGGTTGGATTCAAATCAATGCACATTTTGCCAAGAACTTTCAGCATTATATTCATTGACCAGAAGGAAGATAAATAAATAATAAATACATGTATATAAGAGTGCACATGAAAATTATGCTCCTGAGTGATCTGTGGTTCAATGAAGAGATTAAAAAGGAAATATAAAAATTTCTCAAAACAAATGAAAATGAAGACACAACATATAAAAATCTGTGGAATACAGCAAAAGTAATAAAAGGAGGAAAGGTTAGCAGTAAGTGTCTACATTTTAAAAAGTAGAAAAGCTTCAAATAAACAATGCATCTGAAAGAACTAGAAAAATAAGAGCAAACCAAACCCCCAATTAGTAGAAGAAAAGAAATTATAAAAATCAGAGCAGAAATAAATGAACCATAAAATAATTACAAAAGATCAATGAAACAAAAAGTTGGTGTTTTCAAAAGGTAAACAAAATTGACACACACTAGGAAACAAAGAGATTACCGTAATCAGAGATGAAGGAGAGATTACAATTGATACTGCAGAAATCCAGTTTCCTTTTTTTTTTCCCTTGAGACAGCGTCTTTGTCACCCTGTGTAAAGTGCAGTGGTGTCATCATAGCTCATCGAAACCTGCAACTCCTAGGCTCAAGCAATCCTCCTACCTCAGCTTCCTGAGTAACTCGGGCTATAATTGGGCGCCATGACACCTGGCTAATTTGTCGTGTGTGTGTGTGTGTGTGTGTGTGTGTGCGTGTGTGTGTGTGTGTGTGTACGTGTACAGGGTCTTGCTCTTGTTCAGTCAGGTGTTGAACTCCTGACCTCAAGCAATTCTTACCACATCAGTCTGCTAAAGTGATGGGATTATTGGCATGAGCCACTACACCTGACATGATGCTTCCAAAATCCAAGGATAATTAGAGACTGCTATGAGCAACTCTGTGCTAATAAATAGAAAACCTAGAAGAAATGGATAAATTACTAGACACATACAACCTATCAAGATTGAATTAGGAAGAAATCCAAAACCTGAATGAACCAATTACAAGTAATGCAATAAGAGCAGTAATACAAAGTTTCCCATCAAAGAAAAGCCTAGGATCCAGTAGCTTCACTGCTGAATTCTACTAAGCATTCATAGAAGAACTAACATTAAACCTACTTTTAAAAAACTAAGGAGGAAGGAATACTCCCACATGCATGTAAGGCCTGTAACACCCTTATATCAACATCAGGCAAAACAAAAAAGAAAACTATTGGCCAATGTCTCTGATGAACATAGATACAAAAATCCTCAAAAATATGCTAGTAAACTAAATTCTAAAGCACATTACAGAGGATATTCATCATGATCAAGTGAGATTCATTAATGCAAGGATGGTTTGATATATGCAAATCAATACAATACCTCATATTAGCAGAATGAAAGACAAAAAATATGATCTTTCTAATTCTGAAAAAGCATTCAATAAAATCCAATCCTTTTCATGATAAAACTCAAAAAACTTTATAGAAGGAATTCACCTCAGGACAATAAATGTTATCTATGACAAACACGCAGCAAGTATCATACTGAATGGGGAAAAACAAATAGCTTTTTCTCTAAGATCTGGAACAAGGCAAGGATATCCACTTTCTCTGCTATTATTCAACATAGTACTGGAAGTTCTAACCAAGTGATCAAACAAGAGAAAGAAATAAAGGTCATCTAAATTGTAAAGAAAGAAGTCAAATTATCTTTGTTTATAGTCAAGATGATCTTATGTCTAGAGAAAACTAAAGACAACTCCCCAAAACTATTAGAACTGATAAAAATTCAATAAAGCTTCAAGATACATAATTAATATACAAAAATCAGTGGCATTTTAATATGCCAACAGTAAAAAAATCTGTAAAAGAAACTAAGAAAGTTATCCTATTTACAATAGCTACAGATAAAGTTAAATACTAAGGAATAAACATAACAAAAGAAAGATCTCTATAATAAAAATTATAAAATACTGGTGAAAGAAATAGCATGTTACTGGAATAAAAACAGACACACAGATGTATGAAACATAGTATAGAGCCTAGAAATGAATCTACATAGGTAGAGTGAACTTATCTTTGACAAGAGTGCCAAGAACATGCAGTGGGGAAAGGACATTGTCTTCAATAACTGGTGCTGGGAAAATGGTGCTGGATATCCATATGGAGAATGAAACTAGACCTTATCTCTTGCCATATACAAAATTCAAATCAAAATGGACTTAAGAATTAAATCTAAGACTTGAAACCATGAAACTACTAAACCAAACATTGGTGGAATGTTTTAAGACAGTGGTCTGGGCAAGGACATCTTGAGTAATACCCCCAAAGCAGAAGCAATCAAAGCAAAATCAGACCAATGGAATCACATGAAGGTTAAAAAGCTGTCCAGCAAAGGAAATAACCAACAAAAGAAAGATACAACCTACAGAATGAGAAAATATATTTGCAAACTGTCCAACTGATAAGGGACTAATAACCACAACATGTAAGAAGGTCCAACAACTCAATAAGAAAAAAACAAAGCTGATTAGAAAATGGGCAAAGGATCTGAATAAACAGTTTGTAAAAGACTATAGGGCATCACCTGTGGCTCAAAGGAGTAGGGCACTGGCCCCATATGCCAGAGGTGGTGGGTTCAAACCCAGCCCCAGCCAAAAAAACAACAACAAAAAAACCTGTAAAAGAAGACTATAAATAGCCAACAGGTATATGAAAAACATGAACATCATCTGTCATCAGAGAAATGCAAATCAAAGCCACAATGTGATATCGTTTCAGCCCAGTTAAAATGGCTTCTATCGGAAGATCAGGTGATAATGAATGCCGGCGAGGATGTGGAGAAAGGAGAGCCCTTGTACATCGTAGATGGGTATGTAAATGAGTGTATGGAAAACAGCCTGGAGGTTCCTCAGAAAACTAAAAATGGAACTATCATATGACCCAGTACTCACATTGCTCTGTATATGTCCAAAGGAGGGAAAATCAGTATATCAAACAGATGTTCACACTCCAGTGTTTATTGCAGCACTATAAAGCAATGTGTAAGATTTGACATTGATATAAGGGCCCATCAGTGGATGAATTGGTAAAGAAATTGTGGTCCGTATACACAGTGAAACATCAGATAGCCTGCAAAATGAAATCTTGCCGTTTGCAGCACCATGGGAGGAACTGGAGAACATCACGTTAGGGAAATGCAGCAGCACTGTGCTGCCAACGCTGCTCCCCTCAGCTGTTCAGATGTGAAGCTTGGCATCTCTCTCCTTGAAGGGATTTATCCTTCTTTGGGATGCAATTCACTTGGTCACCATGTGCAGGTCTCTGATTTGCACAAAAAAGTTATAATTTTGTAGGTGATTTTCCTTTTTCTCATTGTTAGAGTGAGAGTGACATTTTTTGCAGGTTTTTGTTTCTCAGAAGCAGAAGCCTAGGACTAAAGAAGTATAGTTTTGTTCATTGAGCCCTGTTACCAGCTGCCAGAAGAAGCAGTTCATAAACATTTGCTCTCAACATCACAGCAATATCAAATGTTGAGTATTACTACTCTCATTTTATGTATGGAACAATAGCCTTTTCCCAGAGTCCAGGGAGTAAGGGCCAGAATGAAGAAACACAGTTTGTCTAACTTTAAGTTCAAAATTTGTCCTTTCTATGACTCACTGTTGCCCTTGAACCAAAGAGTCTAGAGCAGGCATCCTCAAACTTTTTTAAAAAGGAGCCAATTCACTGTCCCTCAAACCGTTGGAGGGCCGGACTATAGTTTAAAAAAAAAAAAACTATGAACAAATTCCTATCGGAATTTGACACTGCACATATCTTATTTTGAAGTAAAAAACAAAATGGGAACAAATACAATTCACACCGAAGCATGTGACATGTGGGCCGTAGTTTGAGGACCCCTGGTCTAGCGAGATAAAGGGAAGAAGTTTATGAAATAACCAAGTTAACAGTGGTATGAGGGCTTTTCTAGAGGTACATGCAGGACCTAGGAAAATTTATAAAAAAGGATCTTCAAACTGAGAGACTCAGGAATGTTTACCTGAAGAGGTGATTTCTAGAATGCTTCTTATTGGATGAATAGGAATTAGGCATAAAGGGAAAAATGACATATGCAATACATTATGCCTACTCAGCTTATTTTGAATAACTTCTTATGTATAATCCACATTATGCCTCTCTCCAGGGCTACCAGTATTTGATTTTCCAGCCCCCCTGTTACTATATCATTGGCATGTGACCTGGCTCCACCAGTCCACTCCTCAGTGTTAAACTGGGTAGAGTCCTCCTCGCATGGACCCCATTTCCTGAGAAGATGACAGAGTGTGGTAAGGAGGTACTCACTTTTGGAAGCAGTAGAAAAGAAGGCCCAGTAGCAGGGTCTTTTTTTTTTTTTTGAGACAGAACCTCAAGCTGTCACCCTGGATAGAGTGCTGTGACATCACAGCTCACAGCAACCTCTAATTCCTGGACTCAAGCGAGTCTCTTGCCTCTGCCTCCCAAGTAGCTGGGACTGCAGGCGCCTGCCACAACGCCTGGCCATTTTTTTTTAGTTGCAGCTGTCATTGTTTGGCGGGTCTGGGCTGGATTCGAACCCACCAGTTCAGGTGTACGTGGCTGGCGCCTTAGCCCCCTGAGCCATAGGCGCTGAGCCAGCAGGGTCTTATATTCAGTGTCCTTGCTTAGTAGTTGGACAAGACTTGGGGGCAGATTAGTGGTATAATATGGGTGTTCTTGGCTGCTTTGCCTTCAGGACTGATTCTCTGTCTTTCTCCTCCGAGGAAACTATCTAGTATCTGTTAATAAATTCACATTTTGCTTAACTGAGCTAGAGTGAATTCTTTTGATTTTAGTTAGGAATCCTGACTAAACTAGGGACGATCCAGATAAAGGGAATAAGCAGCAAAACTTAGAAGGGAAAGAAGATGAAGCATTCTGGAAACTGGAACTATGAGTAACTTGGTGTTGCTGGAGCGGGAAGAAGGTGAGAAGATACTGGAAGTGTTGACAGGTCTCATAAAATGGGCAGAGAGATATTTTCCTCAGGAAGGTGACAGGATCACATGTGTGTTTTAAGAAAATCACCCTGGGGTGGTGCCTGTGGCTCAAAGGAGTAGGGCGCTGGCCCCATATGCCAGAGACGGCAGGTTCAAACCCGGCCCCGGCCAAAGCCCATAAATAAATAAATAAATAAACAAACAAACAAATAAATAAATAAGAAAATCACCCTGGTATTCATGCAGGACGTGGATAGAGGGGGTGTGACACAAGACCACTGTGGTAATAGTAGTGAGAAGTTCTGAGCCCCTGAATTCAGTCAATCATAGAATGGGTAAAAAGCATTGGCCAGAGTAACAAGAGATCAGAGATGAAGGAGTTTATGATGTTGATTGATTGGACATGAATGTGATGAAGAAAAGGGGTTCTGGAATGATTCTCATGGAGTGCTGCTCACTGAGGCAGGACCATGAGGAGAGGTGCAGTGTAGAGTGAAAGATGAGGAGTGTGATGTGTTGTCACTGAGAAGTCCAAAAGAGATAACCAGTAGGTGGCTGAATATGTGGGGCTACAGTGGGATAGAGATTTCTTTGTTAATAATGTACAGGTGACGGGAGAGGTCTTGATGATGGTGATACCAACCAGGCTCCTGTAAGAGGAGAAGGAGACAAAAAAATACAGCCCTGAGGAATATCAACATGGAAGCTTTATTTGGGAGGAACGGGACCATAAAAAAGATGGAGAAGGAGTAAACAGAAGGTTAGAGGAAAATCAATAGTACCATCCGTGTCAGCACAGTAGATCAACTGATTTAGGTCTATCCTGAAAATACGTATTTAGTATGGCTACAAGATGTTTATTGGTGACCTTAGTAAGCACATTTTAGGACATCTTGGTGAAGTGATGGAGCCAAATAGAGGGGTGTAATAAGGATTTAAATGCCAGCCTTTTCAGTGACTCGAGCATGAAAGGAAGGAGAGAAACAGGCCATCATCTGGAGGAGGATGAGAAGGTGAAGGTCAGCAGCTCTGCTGCGTGTCCTTTGCTGTGAGTGACTGAAATAGCATGGAGAAAAGGTCAAGGAGAAGTCAGAGATTGCAGGGTGAGGGGACTAAACATGCCATCTGTGCTGACCTCGAAGCGACTCGGGATGATAATGAACCTGGGTGCACAGGAAGGACAAGCCAAATGCCAAAGTCATTGAGGAATATGGGGTAGTGACAGAGAAGTCAGCAGACAAAATGGACAAGAAGGTGAAGCATTTAGACAACATGTTTAGATAATAATGAGGAGTTTTCTGCATGAGGGCAGAGGTGTAATTGTAAGGATAGCAATTTTGTTTGTTTTTTGAGACAGTTTTGCTATGTTGCCCTGGGTAGAGTGCCATGGAACCACAGCTCACAGCAACCTCAGACTCTGGGGCTTGAGCAATTCTCTTACTTCAGCCTCCCAAGTAGATGGGAGTACAGGTGCCCACTACAGCAAAAATAGCACTTGGCTATTTTTTTTTTTTCTGTTTTTTCTAGTAGAGACGTGGTCTTACCCTTGTTCAGGCTGGTCTTAAACTCCTGCGCTCAGGCAATCCACCCATCTCAGTCTTCTGGAGTGCTAGGATTAGAGGGGTGGGTCACGGTGCCGGGCCAGGAGAGCCATTCTTTGTCCTCCTAGGTTTGTGGTACATGGAGTGAACACTGCCATCAGGAGATTGGTCAGTGCTTGGGGAGACGCTGAGGATGCTGGAAGTGTGCTTACTTTGTAGTGGGGGCCAGGCCAGGAAGCAAGGCCAAGAAGAGAGGAAAGTGTGGAAAGATGAATGGGGAGAGGAAATGAAGTGCAGATGAACATGTGGACGACCCACAGAGAGCTTATTATGATGATTCGATGTGAGATTGTGACCAAGTGTGTAGCATGTTTATAGGTCTACTGGGTTTCAAGTGAAACTCAAGTTAAAAGTGTTGTAAGTCCTAGTGCAGTTCCCGTAAGCCTGAGGCCACCCGATGTGGTCTTGGAAGCTTAATAATGACAGCAGACATTGATTGTGCTTAGATTTAAAAGGAGAATATCAGTGGGACGTATGGCTCTGAAAAACTCAGCAGATGGAGGATTAATGGAGGATTAATTAATGATCATGTTTTAGAAATTATAAGTGACCATATGTAGAAGTCTGGATGAAGCCAGCTATGAACTAAATTGTTCCAATTCCTTTCTTTGTTAAAAAATGTTGAAAGCATTCTTGTTCATGTTGGGAAACCAGCTCTAATTTTTTATACAGGAAATTGACTACTTTAGAGGGCCTTTACTCATTCATTTCTTTATTTACCTAGTCAAACAGTTTATTCAATCATTTACTGAAACATCGCCTGCAAATATAGACTTCACAGCTTCACAGATAACTTTCTACTGATGCAGTTTCAAGCCATTACTAAATGTTTAGAAACACTAGTGGTCAAATGTACAAACTCTGAGGAAGAAATCACAATGACCGGTTCTCTTTATATTTGGAGTTACAGGATTACAAAACTTATAAGTAACCCCTTCATTCAAGCCATGTGCTAGGCATTGAATTTAATGAAAATTTTCATTTATTTTTTAAAATTTGTATTTATTTATTTATTTTTTTAGAGATGGAATCTTACTTTATTGCCCTGGGTAGAGTGCCGCAGCATCACAGCTCATATCAATCTCCAGTTCCTGGACTTAAGCGATTCTGTTGCCTCAGCCTCCCGAGTAGCCGGGACGACAGATGTCCACCACAACACCCAGCTATTTTTTTGTTGCAGTTTGGCTGGGGCTGGGTTCAAACCTGCCCCCCTCGGTATATGGGGCCAGCACCCTACCCACTGAGCCACAGGTGCCAACTGAAATTAATGAAAATTTTTAATGATTTTATTTGTTCTCTATCTTTTATGCTTCCTGTGCGGCTTTGTGACACAGCACAGGTGACAACCGTCTTTATGCAATCTGCAGCACAGGTGACAATTGTCTTTATGCAGTCTGGAGGTTTGCTCAGAGTACCATCTTCTTCGGATCCAGCAAAAATTGACTGCATTCTTTGCCATTTGGAAAGACAGATCTCAATCTATATTTCTGACATCTTTGAGGGAAGGGCTTACATTATTAAGATTATATCTGGCCTAGCATCAACTGAAACATGGGACTTGTTATAAAAATTTTCTCCTTGATTCTTTCCTTCAAGGCACACACAAAACAGCACATAGGAAAACTGAACCTGGAAGTATGCAGGTCATGGGAAGAGAGTACATCAAACACTACACACAATCAATGTAAAAACTGTATGTCAAGTAGTTCTGTTCTGCTAAGTCCTTCTGGTCACCCCACGGAATCCTGTTGACCTAGTTACCTAGCTCTCTGTTTTCTTAGTATCTTCTTTTCCCCTTATCTTTTATTTCCCTTTATAATTGCTTTATCCACTTTTTCTCCCAAAGAAACACAAAGTGAGATAAACGAATAGATTTTTCTTATTTCATGGACAGCAATTTAGTTCTGTAATTCGAGATATAATTTCCAAGTCTCAAATTTTGTTCTTTCTGACTTACCAAAATCTTTTTTTAAAGGAGAAACACTTTTGAAAAGACTACTGGTACTAGTAAAATTTATATACTATACAAATATGCCAGCTATTATAATACATTTGCATTTTGTTTTACAAAAGCTAAGTACTCAAGTGTGCTGGACTATCTCAAACGAAAAGCCTGTTACGAGTGTGTGTGAAAAGGCACACTCTTCAGGTAGCATTATACCAACTACTATGAGGTGGGTGAGGCTGTGCAATTTCAGTTTGTCTTTTCATAAACTCTCCTGGATGTCACTTTTCATTTATTTATTATTCCCATTATTGCTTCCTTGGTGTTGCCAGTTGGGGCAGTCTGTTTTCTTGAAAAATTAATTGAATATTTTTTCACTGATACATAGCACTGGCAATATATAAAGTTGTGTTTATACATTGACAAATGCATATTGAACACTAACTCTATGCTATCTTAGGGAAATGGAATGAGTTGATAGTCTATAGGTGGGAGGACCAAGAAGCACAAAATTTAAAAGGACACAGGACTCTGAGCCAAATCCATTTGCAATGTGTTATGGAAATAAGAGTGGGAAAGTGGTTCTCTTGAGGGATCTTTAGATACAAGTTATTTCAAATGTGGTCATCATGCACATTTAACTAGCTGATGTAGCTTCAGAGCCAGCTTTGCCTGACATGTTCCAGATCACTGGACAGTTCATCACTTTGTGGAACCCAGTGTTTTAACTTAAATATCAATGTTTGAAAATGGCATTTTTTAGTTGTATAGCATGTCATCAGACTGGAATCCAGAGAGGTTATCTCCTTTTATTGATGTCAAACTTAAAATTTTTGTTTTTGGCAAAATTATTCTTTACTATAAAAATATAACTTTCTAACTTTACATCATGAATCCACTCTGAAGCTTAAATGAAAGGTATCTTTAAAAGTATGGTTAAAAAAAACAAGCCAAAACCCTGTTCTGGGTTAGTTTTCTTAAAACAAATTCTCTAGCTAAATAAATGTATTCATTAGCTAGTACAATTACATAGAATTCAGACCCATCTGAACAGAAAATTTATCAGATCTTTTTTTGATTTGTGACATTGGCAATGCCCTGAAATCAGCCAACCCTTAGCTTCATTTTGACAGACGCTTCTCACTTACAATTGTGTCATCAATACATCTTGATGTATCAGACATCATAGCTTACTTAGCCTAGCTTGCCTTAAATGTGTTCAGAAGATTTCTGTTAGCCTACAGTTGGGAAAAAATCATTTAACCAAAGCATATTTTATAATAAAGTATTGACTATCTTGTATAATTTATTGATACTGTTCTGAAGGCATATTACTTTTGCACCATCATAAAATCAAATAATTGTTAAGTCAAACCATCGTAAATTGAGGACCATCTGTGTTTAACAGATACTCCAGATTATTAATAGGGAAAGATGTCTTTCTGCTTTCACCTAATTAAATTAGTTAAATGCAACTCACTCATTCATTCAACAAATATTTATTAAGCACCTACAATATGCCAGGCACTGTGCTGGGTGCTGGGGATACAACTGTGAACGAGATAGACACAGTCCCTGCCCTCAAGGAGCTTCCAGTCTAGTAGTTCCACAGACAGGTACAGAGGTGATTATAGTGCAGTATGGAGGGCTGTGATGGGGACATACCGAGAGGGCACCTCGTTCAGGCTCACGGACATGGGTGGGGGGCAGTCAGGAAAATGTTTTCAGGGCACGGAAAATTCAGTTTGAGTGTTGAAGGATGAGTACAAGTTAGTCAGGTAAGGAGGACAGGGAAGAGTTGTGGACTGAGGAAATAGTTACGCCGTGTTCCCTGTGCTGCTTTGCTGGCGGGAGAAGTCCTGGAAGGGACAGGCAGGGGCCAGCCAGGAAGGGACTCACTCGTTCAAGAGCGTGGGATTTTTTCTGAGGGAACTCTACGTGTGTGTCATCAGATTTACACTTTTGAAGATGGCTCTCACTGCCCTACAGAGATTGAATGGGGGCGGGGGCTCCTGAAAGTTGAGGGAGGGAGATCACACCTTCACCTTTTCCGACTTTATTTTCTAGAGGGTCACTCCCTGTGCCCTCTCCAGGCCACCTAGTTATACATGTTCCTTAAACAAGCCACCGACATGCACGGCTTTGGGCCCTGCTCGCCCATAAAGCACTTAACCCCACAGCCCCACCCCCACCCTGTTAAGACTCAACTCATCCTTCAAGGCCAGCCTGGAAAACATCCTAACTTGTGCTTTCTGTCAAGATCTCTAAATACATGATTTTTATTTATTCAAATGAGCCAAACCTTCTTTTGAATCATGTTAATTTAATTCATACATAGGTAATTTTTATAAATAAACATGGGTGTGATTTTCTTTGCAATGTCCAGTTAAAAACAAGGGCTAATTTTTCGCTTGTGGTCTACCCTAGACTATTAGTAGTGCCTTCAAATGATTTAAATGGAACAATGGGAATGGGGAGTGGACCAAGAGACACATAATTTTATGCAGCAAAATACAGTCAAGTAAAATTTGAATACACAAATACAGGGTATGTTGTTGTTAGGACAATGATTCATCCCCTGACTGCAAAACTCTATCTTTGACAATTAAATGTGCTAATGAGTCAAAGATCTGAAAAAGAAGGGTAGCTCAATATGAAAACATGACAAGGCTGGCTACATTTTCTACTATGACTCACCATGTGACTTCCTTGTATAGTCTTATAATTTCTCAGAAAACTTTTGTAATGATAAGAAAAAAAAAAAACCTTTAAGCTCTGTAGGTATTGTAGGAACGTCTGTTGTTTTATTCTTTTTGGTGGGTACAAAAGCTACAATTTTGTACACGGAACAAGATTATAAATAATACCGGTAACATGAGCGACCCGTGGTCTCTTTTGAGTCTACGCTGCAGACGGATGATTGAACTTTGTTTTCTTTCTTTTGTTTCTCTTCCCGGTGGTGAAACGGATACACTCTGTGAACGACTCATGTGACAGTGAAGGTTACTGCAAACAAGATGACCAACAACTTTTATAAAAAAAAAGTCTCTAGAGTTTATTACAGTGATGGCATTTATGTGAATTATTGCAATGTATTGTTCCCTAAGATGGTTAGAAAAAAGAATCGTGTTGTCCTCTACTGAATTTATGTCAGTTAAAAAGCAAGCATGTTTCAGGATTTCTCTCCAAAGTCAGTGTAAATACTTCCTTTTTGAATTTTTTCCCCACAGGATTTACGTGTTTGTTTATTATTTCTTTTGTCACAGTTTGGTCACTGTGTCTTCTGGGCTGGGTGTTCTGGAGACACCGGGCAGCAAGTTCCCAGACTTCTGGGGCTATGTTTTCCCTTGCGGTGAAGACAAAGGTCTTTCTGAGCGAGAATTTCAGTTTAACGCGCTACCCGCAAAGTCGGATTAGTTTTTAAGTCCCCTCGAGTGAAATTTGTTGCTGTTAATACACCCGTCCCGGCTTCCCCCCACCCCTCCCCGAAACCCTAAATGGTGAGTTTTCCTGATAAGAAATCTGAGCTGGGCTTCCGAGCTGAGCTCATGCACTCCGCAGCTCCGACGCAGCTGGGTTAAGGCACGCGATTGTGGTTTTGGTTCTCAGGGCAGGTCCGCCGCGATGACGGCCAGCCCCGCGCTCGGCCTGCCCGCGGCCGGCACGGCCTTGGGGCAGTCGGGCGTCAGCACGCGGCCGTTCTCCCCCACGCTGCCGGTGATGGACAGCCGGGCTTTGTTTCTTATGGCTTCAGAAAAGGTCAGCTGGGTGCATGGAAAGGAAACAGAAAGAACGCCGAGTGTTACCAAATTTCTGCTGCTTTGGTGAAATACGGCACAACAAACACCGAAATATCAGTAAGTAGACATCTGCATTTTTTTCCCCCATATTCTTTGGGTCTGCGAAAACTGCTTATCCAGGGGAAGAAGAGCTCCACTCTGAAGAGCGAATCAGGCTAGGGTTTGTGGGCCTCTGGTTCAAAGCTAATCCCACAGTTAGGATATTAGCGGTGTGTGGCCAATCCGGGCGGAAACGTCTTGAACTCGCTGCACTCCACACCCTGGCACTGGATGGGCTTGACAGCTCCTTTGTGTTTGAAAACATTCTTTAAATGTTTTCTTTAAAACTGTCTTTACTGTGCAAGGATTAGACTGCACATTGTGGCCGATGGCCTAGACAGACTATCATGACGGACGGGCCTGCCTTTGTAACACAGACCTACCCACAGACACTTCCATCCACTCACACCACTTAGAGACAAGGTCCAGGACAGCACAGTTAGAGACATACACTTCCCGCTATGCCTATTATGGACGGGAAAACATGTGTTTTAAGAATTGTATTTAAAGGGGCCGAGGATGAGAGGGGACATGTTTCAAAGCCCACTGAACGGTTGACTTTCAGTGAGCAACTTCCCATATGGAGGTTACCGGGGCAAGTCTCTGAACTCATTCAACTTCTCCTCCCTGTCCTATTAGATAGCAGATATAATATTACACGCAGGAGAAACAGGCAGTGTTACTGTGTAAATCTAATCTAATAGCTACTGTTCATTCATTATTTTAAAATTCTTTCTAGTACCTGAGTTCTGACATTAATTCAAGTGGAAAATAAGGTAACGGAAATAGTTTCTAACTTTGTAATAATTTTTGATCATAACTCTTTCACAGCTTATAATGTATTTTAATTCCCTGTTGTGAATTTATGTTCACCTAATTCTTGAGGAAATCCCATCCGTTTATTTATTCTGCCCTGGTACTTAAATATTAGAATAATTATCTGTTAAATAATAAAGTTAATATTAGATTAAAAAACTGTTAGAGTAATAATGTTTAGAGATCAGTTACCTTGATAACTTCAGAAAGTTGAAGTCAAATTGCTAGTAATGACATATCTATGATAAAAACCAAGGTCAATTTCATAGTTCAGTTTTAGGAAACAGTCTCAAAAAATAATACTTATCTTCATATTGAAAACTCAGTATATAGTCTTTATAAAAAGATTGATAGCTTTTATACTTAGAAATCATTGAAATATAATGAGCATTTTAAGGAAAAATAACACTTCCACCTGATTATCTTTAATTAGTCCTTTGCAATCAAAATTTTTCTGACTCTTATTTGACACTAAATAGGCATTCAGTAAATATTTGTTGAGTGGATGAATGTTCATATATGGGAAGATGCTTTTTTATTCCTTATAAATGAAACCAATATGAAATGAAGCATTTGTCAAAAGCTGCAGAACTGTACACTGAAAGAATGAATTGTACTGTGTATAAACTGTACTTTAAAAAATTCTAAATGAATGTATTTCACGCTATTTTAAATTGTGTATATTTAAATACACCACTGAGAAAGTTAGAAATGAAACAATTCAATTGAGTCCAAACATTTGAACAGATCCTTTGATCAAAGCCCTCACTCACATGTCAGAACTTCGCCATGCACCTGAAACGCAGGCATGGCTGCAATAGTCTTGCAGTTGGAAGTGACACTTTTGGGAGGTTAGGTTATTAGAGATGAATATTCTCCCACTCAATGTCAAGTGCACATGCTTTTGGGTGTGTGCATAAAAGGAAGCATTGGCAAAGCAGTACTATTTATATCAAGGAAATCTAACAACAAAATGTTTTATTTAAGAAACATAAGCCAGGACTTGGTATCCAGTTTCTGGATAACTTTGTACTGTAAACCTTTTCGAAAATTGTCTGTGTTTTAGAAGGATTTTTCTTTTTAGGTCAGAACCCCGTAATGGGGTTCCCTGGCTGCATGAAACATTCCAGTTACAGCATTAGTATTTACCATGTGTTTCTAGAGAACAGAAATTTTTTGTCAGTCTTGGCAGTTTAGATTGGTTAGATTAATGCAAACTACTTAGTTAGATTCATGAGGAAAACGAGACAAATGAATGTCCATGAGTTTAACTTGAGTCTTAGGCCTTCGTAAACACTGGGAGCTTCGGCGTCCCAAGAGCACACAGGGTCTTACTTAACAGAGGACAGGGGACAGTTCCAGAGATTCATGGCCACCTACTATTCATCAGCAAAATTTAAGCAAAGCTGAGGCAAAGGCTGAATATGTTTCTTTAGATACCTTGTCAACATTTAATATTAACTAAAATAGATAATTATTTTTAAAAAGCTACTGGAGTAGCTTTATTTTAATTTCTTTTTCAAAGAAGAAATACTAGGCTCGGTGCCTGTAGCTCAGCAGTTAGGGCATTGTGGGTTGGAACCCAGCCTGGGCCTGCCAAATAACAATGACAACAGCAACAACAAAAATAGCTGGATGCTGTGGTGGGTGCCTGTAGTCCTAGTGGCTTGGGAGGCTGAGGCAAGAAAAGGGCTTAAGTCCAAGAGTTTGAGGTTGCTGTGAGCTGTGACACTACGGTACTCTACTGAGGGCAATGACATAGTGAGACTCTGTCTCAAAAAAAAAAAATAAATAAATAAAATCATTGTGAGTTTTATAAAGTATTTTCAGAAGGCTTTTGCCATAAAATCTATTTTTGTCCTCTCTTTTCTTGATCGTATTTGTCAGGAATGGAAAACGTCCAAATCTTGAACAATTCCAGGTACTTTCAAATAACCACTCACCTTTTATAGGTTAATAATGCAACTGAGGGTATTAGTTAATAAATCTTTGACAACTTCTTATTTTCTCTTTAAATCTGTTCTGGTATTTTAACTTCTTATACTTTCTACTTTTTCCATAGAATTTCATTCCTGTTCACCTTGATGTCAACCTTGGAGGCTCCCTAGGCTGGAAACTTTCTCATCATATCAGAATCGAGTGGTCTGTGCTTGGTTGGATGTTGGGGCTAATGGCTGGTTACCTTAATTGTAATTCTCTTGAGGGAGGGTCACTTTTAACTAGTTACTGTATTTTATCGTGGATTAAAGGTTTCAGGGTGTGCTTTTGGAATCCAAAACATCTAAATTGTCAAACATTGGTATCATTATGATCATTAGAATTTTTGAAAGGAGAGTAAAACAAAAACTCCTTACTCTTCTCAACAGCACAGATTATTTCATTTACCCTGAATGCTATTGTCTTTTAAAGAGTTAGGTGGATATTAATGTTTTCCTTTTTCTGAAATCTATCATCTTCGAAGCTCTAGTCTACCTGTAAAGGCAATTCATGTGATGGACTTCAACGTCAGTTTCTGACTCCAAATACATGTTCATGGTATGTGTACAGCCTACGAATTTATATTTCTTTTAATGACGTTCCAGAACTTTGTAGTGAACGAGGATACTTGATTTTTTTTTTCTAAAATTTTTCCAATATTTTTCTTTGCTTTCCCACTGTTGGACCTTTGTGGATGGTTGAAGTGCCTTTGTTATACCAAAAAAAAGTCAGTTTTAATGAACTGGTAACAAAACTTTTTAAAGACATTTTATAAACTTCATCTCAGAATGCAGTCCAAATAACTGGCTCTGAAACCTCAAATATTGTTTTTCTCCGTCTGGGAAATTTTGCCTCAATTCTATAAGCACTGAGATGAAAGCATCCCGCTAACAGCCAGGACACTTTTAGACCATCCCAGTCTGCTAAAGAATGTTTTGATCTGAGTGAACTGAGGGTTTAGTTCCTAATTCTTTTTCACAAAATTAGGAAAGAACCCTTTTGGGATTATTTACTTGCAGTTGTACTCAGTCATTGATTTCTAGATTATGGATAAAGCAATTAGAATGATCTTAATAAAAAGGGATGGCTTTTGTTCTTTGTATTAAGACACTAACAAGTATTTCAATACTATTATGTAAATAAATAGCAAAATCAAGCCTGTTTACCTGGCATATAACCTCAGAAGCACATCTTATTAAAATTAACTCAAGGTTTTGACTCCAGGGTGTATCATGCACCGAATGTCTTTTGTATGTTCAGAGACTCATTTATCACTGTAATCAGACTCAGCAGCCTATTCAGTTGACTATTATATATAATTTTAGAAAATGGGTTTTAGAGACCTGATTTTAGGAAGAGCAATAACAGATCCTTTCAAATTTTATTTTAAAACCACTTTCAATCATTAGAGCAAAAAGAAGTGGACATTTAGATTTTTTAAAAAATTATCTCCGTCTCCTGTATTTCACTGAATGCTCACAGTTTTTTATTGTGACACTATGAGAGGGTGTGTGTAAGTGGGACTGATCTGGCTTTGCTTAAAAGCAATGGAAATGAAAAACAAGTTCACAATAACTCCCTGAAATTTTTGCCTTTTACTGCATCTCTTTCATAGGACACAAGTATTGCTGACGTCTTTGATGGAGGAGCTGTTTTAATGCCTAAAATGCCTCTTCACCTTAGTGATACCTTAAGCATAAAAGTTGAATTTGATCTAATGAGTATGAATTGTAGTCAGAATTCTGAAAATAGTTCTTCCCTAAAGGTCTGTCCCAAGGATGACTGTCAGAGACACAATGGGGCCTCCTGCTTTAAAAATATGGAATGATGGCTCTTACAGAACAAATTAAGACAGGGGCCCAAATTCAAGAAGCACATACTTTGTGCTTTCGAGTTTTGACATGTATTGTTTCTCAGGAAACAGTATGCCCTTTTCAAAAATAGGCAACTGTCTAGATTTTTGATCATTTGGTATAGATTTTGTACTTATTTTCTTAGCACCTAGCCTAAAATTGGATCATTACAGAGAACATTTGTGTGATCTATGTGCAAGGAAGCTCAGATCTTGTTTCCAATTTTTCCCCCAATTTCAGGCTTAAATCATTTCTCAGAGCAATCCTGTTTTGTTTTTGTCTTTCTGACCCTTGCAATGCAGATATCTATTGGCAACATAAAGTTTCAAACAGTACATCTGCAGCCAAAGAAAACCGAACCACTTTGCACTGAAGTTTTCAAAAATTATAAAGCTCTACTTAGAAGCAAGCAATACCACCACGGGACAGACAGGGCACAACACCGCGTTCACAGGATGCAGCCCCCACTCGCTGGAGCAGGCCCTAAGTCCTACCCCTAAATTTTAATACTTTCGGTTCCATATACGTTGTAACCTTCTCTATAGGTTGCTAAATTCTGGGTATTCTGCGAGGAAGTTGGGTTAAAAGTCTGTGCACTCTTTGCCACCTTCATTCTCTTCGCTTCTGCCCTGGACTTGTAACAGAACTCTATCAAAGCCACCAGCATGGCCAAGCCCAGGCCGCCAACCAGAATGTAGAAGACGCCTGCCACGTTGCTCAGGCTCAAGGCACTCGTCTTGTCCTAGAGGGAGAAAGACATTTCCGTTAACTGCAGAAATGTCACATCCAAAGAGTGAAAACACAAGAAATTCAAAATGCCTTTTAAAGTAAATGCTTAATTTAATCTGAAATTATTTACAAGTGTAAGTCACTGATATAGGTTTGTGGATTAAAATATAAAGCCCATGGCTCTTGGGAGAAGTGAAATTATGATGATTACCAATAAATAAATTGCATGTAATTACATTCAATAAAATCTGTAACATTTTATCATTATTAAATACTCAATGAAAACTATACTTAGTCATATATAAGCATTTATATATTTACTTAGAATGGCAGAGGTGAGCTTATTAATGTTAAGTTGAAAATGATATGTTTAAGATCCATTTATACAGGAAAGGGGACCTCTTTTAGGCTTTGCTTCCATTAAAACAAACGTTTAATGTTGAGTAAATCTTGAATAAATCTAACTCCACATTTCCTATTTGAGGAACTACGGGTCTTTAAGGTAGTATTTTCACATTTTGTTCATCATTACTTTAACAAATATATGCAAATAATGTGCTAGCTTACACACCATTTGTCCTTTCAATTGTATTTATAAGGGAAAACTCATGAAAAATGTCACTTTTATGTATTATATACTATTTAGAAATAATTATACATGTATAACACTTAGGTGTTAAACACATTTTTTTGATAACTTTTAAAAATGCATAAATTACTGTGGTCAGTTGAAAAATAAATTACTTATGTATGGCCAAATTTATAATTATTTTTATTGATTTAAAAATACAATTCCATTCACTCTTTAAAAATGCTTATGTAATATCTTAGACATACTATTTTTCAGAGCTTCACATATATATTATCTCATAATTAATCTAGACTAGTCAAGCGTATCATGGAAGATATTAAAATTATAATAAGAGTAGAAAGTTTTCATAAATACTAAGTAGATTTATTATATAACATCATAACAAAAAAGTATTTGGGTAAATTTGCTGAAGGATGTTGTGTGGCCATCATCTTCTCAGCAGTATGTTTTGTACAAAATGTGATTCAGACCCATAAATAGCTTTATTATTAAGAGAGTGTTTAATTAAAAAGATGCAATATCTACACTGTCAGTGTGGTAAGGACATCAGCTAACTAGTCCAAAAAATTTAGGGTAACTTCATTTTAAAAATAATCATGCCTTAAGTATTTATGCTTCTCTTACTTTGTATCAGGATTTTTGATAACTGTTAACTTTATCTAGCCAAGCTTGTCTCATTCCACTCTGGTTTAAAGGCAGACAGAAATGATTAAAGTATAGGGATAAGGTCTGAATACGCCTCCATTAACCTTACTTTGTCTTCTTAAATCAATTGAGGCTCTCCTGTTTCAAACATTCACTTGTTTAAATTGTTTTCTTTCTATAAGAAGATACAAAAAAAGTAAAAGAGGATTCCAAGAATCTTCAATTATGGCTCTCAACCACTGTTACATTATATCAATTTGTATAGGTATTTAGATTCACTAATAAACTTGTGATTTTTTTCTTTAGAATAAAAAAATAACTATTTTTAGGTTATTTTCATTTGCACTCAGTGAATTAGGTCTACAGTTTTCTGCATTTTTAAAAAGAGAATTTATGATTGAGATAGCTTAGAAGTTGAGGATATTATTCATAAACATTGACTTATAAAATAATTTCAATTAGGAGAATAGAATCAGAAGGTTCACTCTGTTTACGTCAGCATAAACATATAGGGCTTCTTCAAACAAAAGTGGAATGCTTGGCAATTTAGTGAGAAAAGACAACTTCTGCATAAGCATTTCTTTATTATTTAGAACCTTCTTTTTCTACATTACTACTAATCAATTTCCTGTTTCCTGCTTTGAGAATACATTAGTTCTTTAAATAATATGATTTCCTGGTCTTTGCCTCCAGAGAAAAAAACAAAACAAAACAAAACAAAAAAAACAAACCCTAACCATAAAACACTAGTTTTATTAGTGGTACGTAAGTTTTAGAATAATACAAGGAATTTTATTATTTTATAGATCTTTGCAGTTAATTTAACTTTATTTAAAAGCTTTAGTATTGGGGAGCAGGTTGTAATTTCCCTAAAAGTCAGTCCTTTAGTTTGAAATTTATGACATTAGCTTTTAATTTAGGCAGTAGCTCAGTGTATAGAGAAATGTTCAGTTTTTATTGTTTCCATACTCTTTAAACATTTTTTTATTTTTTTCTTGCTCCCATTTACTGCTCTGTGAACACAAGAGGAGGCCCCGAACTGCAGACTGACCTTGCTTCCAGAGTCCTTGGGTCCACATTCACCTTTATCGTACCACCATTTGTTTTTCAGCTTGTCTAAGACGCCTGCCTCACTGAGTTTCAAAACGGCAAGGTTTACAGGAGTTCTTCACGTGGAAAATAACATAAATAACATTATATATGTTATTTTATGTTATTCAAATAAAACTACATTAGAATCGCATGGCAAAGTGACAGAGCAGAGGCCACAGTACGTGTTATGTCTTGTGCTGTAGGCCCAGGTTTAGACTCAGACATAAAACTGGGGCCTGCTCCATCGCTTTAGGTAACAGGCACATACTGCTTGGGAGGATTTGTAAATAAAAGGTATGCAATTACTGTGAATCCAAAACTATTGGCTTTGGTTACGTTTCTCAAACATGTACCATTTTCCCCACATAACTGTAGAGCTCATTCAAAATCTAGAAGCTTCTCTGTTTTATTTTCCCTTCCAAAACTAAAGACGTGGCTGCAGGTTGACAGACTTCCGTAGAAGCTAGATAGGGCTGATTTCATTTCTTGCATGAATTCAGCTAGCGGGATTTTACTTTATGCTTGTCTGCAGATGCATCATTAAATTAACTCTTTACCATTTTAATCCAGCACCTAAGAAGTGGGTCATTCTGGTGTCATATAGGGCCACCTATATGCAGAAAAAAAGACCTCATGAGACAAACAGTAAACCATTATTTTAAAGTATAAGCCTATGCTGATATTTCCCTTCTGAATTATAGAATTTAGCCTAAATAATATAGCCAGAGCAACTGTCATTTCTCTTGAGTCTACCAGATCCTTATAGTCCAAGTACCAGGTGAAGTGGCATTAATCTACCACAAATAAATGATAGGTTAGAGGTAACCACGATTTTTCTGAATAAACTCCTTTTACTTTAAAGTCCTACTTTTCTTCCTCTGTCATTTTTGATTCTTTCCACACTAAATATTGTATAAAGAGTCTCAGAAAGGAAGATGTCAGTTATTACCCAGGGTCAGTGTTTGAAGAATCTAAGAATTCTTCCAGTTCTTACTTCTAGATTATGGTTTGCAGGCTGAGCAGACGGATGGGAAGCAGTGACTCCTAGGATCTTTTGCTGCTGTACTGTCTTCGTGGTTGGTTTGTTTTTTGTTTGTTTGCTTCTTTTGCTTTTACAAACATCTAGGGACAGATTTGTCACATTCCTCTGGACTTTCCTAAGGCTGCCATAGTCCCTATGTCTGGCTGTGTTGCCCAAAGCCTCACTTCTAGGAAATGTTGAGGGCATTTGGAGCAACACAGCCTGTACTAGATTGGTTGACAGAGGATTCGTTTTGTTGTTGGTTGTTGTTGTTGTTGCAGTTTTTGGCTGGGGCCAAGTTTGAACCCGCCACCTCCGGTATATGGGGCTGTGCCTCCTACTCCTTGAGCCACAGGTGCCGCCCGAGGATTCGTTTTGTACAGCTATCTACAGGACTAAAAACATGCATTAGTGATGGTGATAGCAATCGCTTATGTTGATTGAGCACTTACTATATGTCAGGCACTGGTAAAAAGCATTTTGTATATTTGCTACTATCACTCACATTTTACAAATGAGGAAACCAAGGCACAGAGAGCTTCATTCATCTAGTCACACAGTGGAGAGTAGTTTAATCAGGATTGTGGAAGTCTTGACTTCAGATGTGACTTGTGCAATTAAAAATGTTGGCGACAGAGGACTCAGGAAATGAGGTTTCTGATTGAGTTTTCTGATTAACAGTTATACTAAAACCTGTTTTATGGTACTGTTTTGAAGAAATTTTCTAAAATATACATTTTTCCTTTTGTTTATATGATTTCTAAACACAATTTAAATTTTGTATCAATGTTTTAAGATCTTACTAAGGGTTTATTGTTCTATTCAAGAAGAAATATGCATTTGCCATATCCTAGAATATTATATTGTTTTTTGAGTTAAACTTTGCCATGAACATGATTTAATACTTTTTGCTAAAAGCTGAGTTTGTGCATGGGGTGAGGTGAGGATTACAGTTAATTGAGGTGCTTAGTTAATTTAGCCTCACTTAAACTAGGTTTTACTGTTTATACAAACCACCACTCTCTGACCTGACCCCCCTCCATTTGTGAAGGGATTGCTACAAAACCACCCCTGCACGTTGATGGGTAAACTGATCATCCCTTGGGAGCATTTGTCTTTGAAAAACAGTACTTTCCAGAGTTTCCGACTCAGAGTAGAAACCCTATAGAGTAGCATTTAAATTATTTTGAATCCAGTACAAGTGTTTTCAGTGAACTGGTCCTCTAAGGGAACTTAAGTCTCCAGTCTAGCTCTGCAAAACCTTTTAAACACATCTAGGTAAATCATATTAGCCTATATTGCTGTTTTTGAATGAGGTGAGCTGGGAGGAGGAAGACTTAGTGCGGAATAAAAGGGGAAAATGGAAGCAGAGAGTCTCTTTCACGTTTCTTCCAGAAGGCACACTGGAAGGCGAAATTGAGGACTAGCTGAAACCGCCTTGGCTTCTCTCCCTTTCTGAAGTTGTGCTTTCCCAGCCCCATCCTCTTTCCTCTTTGTCCTGTCTGCTGTTCGCTTCAGCAGAGCAAAATTAGAGTAGCATTTAAAATAGACGAGATTTGTTATTAACCGTACTTAATGTTCAAATGATGGAATAGCAGAACAAAGAGTTCGTTACTGAAAGAGTCCTCCAAGGACTGGCTTCCCTTCATGGTTTTTGTTTAACATTTTCCTGCTTCAGATGCATATTTTATGTACTAATCCCTTTATTCTTGGATTATTTTTCATGGCTGTGATAGAAAGGAATAGATCATTTGTAAGTATAACATATATCAAGGGCCGCAGTGGGGTGCATTCTTCAAAGTGCCAAATTAAATACCCAGAATTGTGTGATGAAATATAATTCCTAGAGAAAATATTATTTGGTAATCACACTTTCATATGAATATCCACTTTCTTGAGTTTGTATATCATATATATGTATATACATATATATATAAAGAATAAGGTATAAAGAAAACAGATGAAAATTTTGTAGTTATTAAGTTCTATGGGTGATTCATGGTTACAGACATTACCAAAATTTTCACAAATACATAGCTCACATAAAAATGGACATAAAAGGGCAGCACCTGTGGCTTAAAGGAGTAGGGCGCCAGCCCCATATGCTGGAGGTGGCAGGTTCAAACCCAGCCCCAGCCAAAAAACCAAAAGGGCATAAAAATTTACATATAGTTTATGTTTAGACTAAACCATAGTAGATTTATATCAAAGGGAAAATAAGTGTTAGCCATTGCAGGCAAAGTTTTAAACAGGTTCATTGTCAATTAGTAAACTTATAATATTGTACGAATTTCCTATGACGAGATGGAAAGGGACACATTGCAATGATACGTATTAACACTATCAAAGGATTGAGTGAGTCGCTTGCGTCGGAAGAGGAGCCTTGTCATGCGTGGTACAGGTGTCCACTGACATCAGTCCCCCTCCTGTTAGATGAATCACTGTTAGGACAGTTCGTTTTCTCCTACTGAAAGATTGTGTGTGTGAAACCCAGCTAAGTCCGGGGCTCAGCACCCTCCTCCGCGCTCTCTGCCTGCGGCCCGCACTTGAGCCGAGCTCTCCGGGTGCCCCCCGGGTGCCTCCCCCCCCACCCCCCGACCCCCCACCTCCCCCGGCACTGACCTGGGCGCTCCGCTCTCTGGGTCTCACCCGCACCAAGGTTCAGAGTCAGCGGCACCCTGTGAGTCAGTACTTTTCCTCCTTATTTTACCTCTTTTGCTGATGGTCAGGCCAAATGGGAGGGGTAAGATAAATTTACAAAGACAGTCAGTCACCTGAAGAAGGTACAGAATAAAACACAAAAGCAACACCTGCCTCCTAGTGATGGGTAGACTTTGATACGAAGTACTAAGCCAGGCAGGCCATTCGAATGCCGTCTTGTATCCAAACTCCGCCTTCAGTGCTAACATTGAGAGTGCAATGACCTTTCTCTTGGTGATAAACCTTACACCATGTTGAATTTATTTGTGTGTTTTGGGATAAAAACAAAATTCCTGATGGAAAAATATAATGGAACATACTCTAATTTCATTTTAGGAGAGCATTTTATGTTAGTTTTTGTAATATTTTGGGAAACTACTTGTTACAGTTTGAAATAACGTTTATTCTAAAGCATTTGTAGTTCAGGTGTGGTGGACAACATTACTGTAATAACAAGGAGTTTGATTTTAGAAACTGCAAGATTAGGTTGGTATCTATTCTTTTGGACAACAAATATTTACTGAGTGTCCATATATACCAAACAGTGTGTTAGATACAAGTTGATTAAATCTGACTGAGTTGTATAACCCATATAAATAAATTAAAATGATTTTTCTTATGTAGATTTTTCCAATATATGTACATTTCTGTTATGCTTGTTTATTTTTTTCTGGAAATAGTCTTTAATGTGCACTCAAATGGGATCTCATTATTTATATTTGTACAAAATTTTATCTGCAAGGCAGGGTTATATTTTTCTTATATTTATGATAAAAATAAAAACTTGGCAAACAAAATTTTTATAACGGAGTAGAATATCTTTGTTTTTATTTTCTCTGCAGCTATTCTAGGACATTTTCTGGTATTTCCAATTTGTATGGAGGAATTTGAAAAATTTTCTCTGCATATATGTATATATGTACAT
Organism: Perodicticus potto; assembly: GCA_963574655.1. Classification (NCBI taxonomy): domain Eukaryota; kingdom Metazoa; phylum Chordata; class Mammalia; order Primates; family Lorisidae; genus Perodicticus; species Perodicticus potto. Next base: position 49,449 of record CAUYRH010063597.1, on the reverse strand, counting down.
ATTTATTTATTACCCGTTTATGAAAATTGAGAAAATTCCAGGCCAGTCACAGCTCCCATCTCCAAAATATGTAACAAGTTCATATCCCTTAAGATGGTGCCAAAAATTCAGGCAAAGTTTCCCCTTCTTCCCCCTGCAGTAGGGTTGGCTGGTACATGGAAATATAACGGAGGTACGGTGAGTTCAAGTTGAAAGCTTTTTAGATCAGAGTCTAGGAAAGGCAGCGGCAACCTTCCTGACAGCTACTCCCTGAAAACAAAGCATCATTCTGTGGCTATTCTGTGACAGATTTATAGCCCATTAAGAACCTGAAGGATTTAGACAATCTTCTAGATTTTGAAACAAAGAGAAGAATGTATACTTGAAATTTTTCTTTGTTCTTACCAACTGAAGGTAATTGGTTAGAATTTTCCCATCTGTGGATTTTCTTTGTCTACAAACACTGATATAGTGAAGAAGGATTCTGCAACCCTAGTTAATATTAATACATATGTTTACTGTATACACTTTTTTCTTTAGACACTGCTTAGAAATTAAAGAGCAAACATTATTTTATGAAACTCCAAAATGATACAAATGAAGATAAATTTGAGTTGATCTTATTTCGGTAGCCTGATTGTTTTGCAATTTATTCAAGAAAAGCAAAAAATATCTAGTTTGTATGACTGTCTTTGTTACTTAACTGTCACAAAAGCCTGATGTCACAGATGGAGAAAGCGTCCCCGTTGGCACTCTGCCAGGTCTTGGCGGAGCTGAGTTACTGCTGTTGAGTGGTGGAGACTAAACAGCCTTCCCGCTCCGCGCTCTCCCCTCTCTTCACTAAACGGCTCTTTCAGAAACTTGCATTCCTTCCTACTTCCCAAAACTGCTTCCTAGGACTGGAATGTCTGAGCCACAGCCTCTTCAAAGCCAGAGATTTTCGGTAACAATTTTCATTAGGTTTGTTAGTGTGTTGTCAAGTTAACAATGGTTGCAAATATTTTTGTGTTGACAGTAATTGCATACTTAAGATTGTGAGGGACTTGACTTTGATTTGACTGGTATTAGCAGGTCCATCCCATAAGTCTCCCAGCAGATGCACCTATTACTTTACATACTGTTTACCCGCTTTTGGTGACATTGAGGCTGACCTTGGAGTCACCTCCCCCGCTGCCACATTCTCCTTTGTCGTACCACCATTTGTTTTTCAATTTGTCCAAGAGGCCTTGTTCATTCAGTTTTAAAACTGCGAGGTTAACAGCATTTCTTGAAACGATAAAACATATTTTGTAAGAAACTGCACAGCTGTTCAGATATTAGAAGGAATGAGGACTTAAGCTGTTTTATAAGCTTCTCCCAGACGCTAAATAAACCTCTCATTTTGCCCTCCTGCAGCCCCTTCCACCAGAGTCTGAACCAAAGGCAATTGTAACTAATTTCAAATGTATTAAACATGCAGTATTTGGTGCTGGTCACTTTACAGTTCATTTATTGTCCAATAACTGATCTCGTCATCAACCAATTACATGTTTTGTTTTGTTTTGTTTTTTGTGAAACAGTAATAAACTTAAATTTGCTAGAAATTAAGAAAGACTTGTATGCTAAATTCCTTTGCCCCTAAGAATGTCAAAAACCCAAGAAAGACTGTAAGGAAAATTCATTCCCATTAGGAAAAACAAAATGTCATAAATAAACCACCAAACCAGCCACTGATTTTTGTGTAATGATTTCTTGACAACAAAGAGTTTGGCTGAATTATTATTCCCTTTATTATTTAGTTTAGTTTGTTTGCTTGTTTGAGTTCGGGGGTCCTCGACTCTGGGACTTCCACATTGGTTCAATTCGTGGGCTGGAAGTCACAGGATAGTGGAGGGATAGAAACAGAAGGTTTTATATCTAAATCTTGTGTTGCCTCTTAAAGGCCTGAGATGCTGTTTTGGAATTAGGATCGGATGTCCAATTTAACTGTTTAAATTCCATAATTAAACCCTGGGAAGTCATGCTGCATGTGATATGGGCTTTGCAAATAAACACTCTAGATTAGATTGATCCACGTATATCTCTATAAGGAAACAGGGAGCATATTCTAAGTCTTCTCCAAAAGGATTAAAAACATGTGTCATGGGCTTTTGCCTCCCAGGCATTTGATGTCTTTCCTGAAAGAAAAGTTACAGTTTTTCAATTTCCATTATTTAATGAAATTTCTATTAAATCTAAGGAGTGGATTATATATTGAGGAAATTTAGTACAAGTTCATGTTATGCTGAGTTATGTATAACTGTATTTTAGTACAGTTTATGTTATGCTGATAAACACTGAGTTTGGTGATTGTTTAATGCAAATCAAATATAATAAAATAAAACAAAGCCATATTAACAAGTAGCACTTGAACTCAATTTGCAAGTAAACTGACATTTAGCTGACTAATAAAATTATTTAGTATTTCGCCATTAACCAGCTGATTAAACTGTTTTTTTTTTTCTCTTCACAAGTGTGGGTAATATTCAAAACAAGGTGCTTTTTCAGTGTTGTGAGGGTCTGATCCAGTTGGAGAGTAAACAGTTCTCATTAGTAAAACACATAATTTGGGAGTATTAACTCTTCTGACAGGTTAGACTGTCCATTTGCAACATGCTAATTGAATAATTAGCTGTTCCCATATTTTTCAAGTAAATGCAATGTAACGGGTGTAAAATAGTTAATATATTTCCTAAAGTGAACAGGAGCAGGTTGTCAGTTTAACAACCAAAAGAAACAGATTGAAATGTAGAAGTGAATATATATTCAGGGAAGATAGAGACATCTATTACAAAATTTCTGTTGGAAGAAAGGGCTTATTTTAATTTATTTTGTGCCTACAAGAAAATAAATTTTTCTTTCAATAAATTAAAGCTAAGAACTAAGATTTCTAGTTTGGAAAAAGTTATTTTTATACTCCACAATGTTTTATATTTAAACATTCATACTAGATTTTTAAAAATGAAGTGGCATTCCAATCATTTTATATGTTGTTTTAAGAACATTTCTTTGATAAAACTGAAATGATTTCATGAGAGGGTTATTTAACGGGTTATTAGCTATATCCAAAGACAGTTTCACAGCACAAAAAAAAACAGAAAAGTAAAATAACGGAATGAATAAGGAGGAAAAAAAAGCTTTCATGTTGAGAAGATTATTTGAATCAAGCTTTCTACAAAATTATTCTATGACATTGTCTTTCTAATACCATCCATAGGCCATGTAAAAACAGTTCAGTTTCACACTGCTATCTCTGTGTGTGTGTGTGTGTACACACATGCTTTGCTGATATTATGTATTTGACCAATAGATAAGTCAGTGCCCAGTTCACAATAAATCCATGTTTGTTTTCCTTCCAGAAACCAGTGGTCCCTCAATGAAGTCGACTTAATCCCATCATATACGAAGTTTACATTTCTTTAGTGATGCTGAATAGAAGGCACTTTGTAATCAGGATTTGGAGATAGTATTTAATATTTCAAGATTCCTTTGCATGTTAAAAATGACTTATTTTCTACAATTATCTGACTACAGATGTATTTCCTTATTTATTGAGTTTAGCTCTAACGGCCTCTTTGGATTGCTATTTAAGCTTTAACAAAAGCCACACATATAATGACCATTTGGATACTTGTTCTATGTTATGGAATGAATCACCTTTACATGTTATTATTAATAACAATAATTGTAAAATGACTTTAAAAAATGTATCAAGTTCTTCACTCATTTAGACTAGATTGAAAAGTGCTTTTTATCTAGCCAAAAAAGAAAATGGAAGCCTGAAGAAGTAATATTAATAGTGAACAAGGCTAAGGAAGTTATAAGAAGTCAGATGAATGAGGGGCACAGAAAGGACAGACTTTGCTGAGCAGGTTTCATCATTGTTTTGAAAACCCCTTCAGACATTTCAGATATAGACTCAAAATCATCGTTGGAAACTCCTCCTGGTTATAAGGGGTATTCTTGCCCTGAGTACGCATCACATCTGATGAGTACTGAGTATGCCGTAGAACTGAGCTGCAAGAAAAATATATGAGATATTTCTTGTATTATTATTCCTTTTATTGTGTTAAATGCAGCTTTTACAGAATCAAGTCAATTGAAATAGATTGTTTTCCATTTAAAAATGGAAGGGACGGAAGAAATAGCAAGTGCTTTTGCTGGACATGTAACCCAGGTTGGAGAACCAGGGGGTTGACAAGGACTTTCCATAGGCTGACACAGGATCCAAGGGGACAAGGACCTTCCATAGACTGACACAGGACCCAAGGGGACAAGGACCTTCCATAGACTGACACAGGACCCAGGGGGTTGACAAGGACCTTCTATAGACTGACACAGGACCCATGTAACTTATTTTTCTTTGCTTTATTTTTTTCCTCAGGGGAAGTCAAGGTAAGAAAAACTTCTCCAAATAGCTTTTCTCATAGTGGTGAGATGATGGGGAATTTGACTTAGAGCTGAAATAAAAATGCTCACCTGGTCAAGTTACAGGACCTTTGGAAGACTTTCAAAAGTTTTTATTCTTGGAATTTCCTGAATTGAGTTAGATTATGAATATCCATACTTCACTGCTCTATCATCTGGGACTTATTTTTTGTTAATGAGAATTACTAAAATGCCACATTAAAAAAAAAAGCTTTATAATGGAAACTAACATGTAAACTTTTTTCATTTATTAATTTTGGGTCAATGACTATAGTACAGAGTAAGGTGTTCTTGTAAAAAGCTTAATTCAGGCTGAGACATTCATCTCTTACTCTCTACCCTTTTGTAAATAACTTATCACTGATTTCAATGGATTTGGATCTGCCTTTGTGCTTACTTTTCTGCCTTACTCATTATATTTACTTCTTGACTCTGTTTCTTACAGGATAACTTCTCCGTTGGTGAGGTATTAAAGTATGCACCTGATGAAGTGTCTACCTCAGTAAATGGGGCAAATTGTAAATTTTTTTTTTTATGATTTTCTAGATTTCTAAATATTACTGTAAAGGACTGATGATATAAATCCTTAGATCCTGCATGATATTCAGGGCACGTATAGTTTGTAGAATAAATAATTTGCAATATTATCTTTAGTCTGGTTAAAACACATCCAATTCCATCTTACTAGGATTAACATTTTATTGTTGGCTATTGATGTCAGTAGGGTATGGACTAAATGCATTTTATCTGCCTTAACTACCATATAATGATACTAGGACTTCATTGTCCTTGTAAGAAGACATCGATCAGTTACACAGTTGAATATGCCTAATCTGAAAATCTAAAATCCAAAATGGTCCAAAATCTGAAACTTTCTGAGTGAACATGAGGCTCATTAGAGCATTTTGGATTTCGGATTTTCAGATTAGGAATGCTGAACGCGCAAGTGTGATGCACCTCTTCCAACATCTGGAGAAAATGTGCAACTAAAGACCCATGCCGGGTCTCAAGCATTTTGGATAAGGGATATTCAACCTGCATGTGCCCGAGAAAGTGTTCGTAACTTTAGGCTTGTGATCTTCTTCCCCGAGTGCTCTATTCAGACTATGCTCTCTGTCAGTTTCAAATATCAAGTGTTAAGATGACTGGAATATTTACCTGAATGCAGCTGGGAATTTTTTTCATAGTCTTCAATAAAACTTAATATACTTTTGAAAAACTTTAAAAATTATATGACTCACTAAGAAATTGTGTAAAGAAACAGAAAATTCTTTTAAATCAGCAAAGGAAATTGATGGATAATTAATGCAGGAAATATAAAAATGATATAAAGATGACACAGTCTTAGTTGGAATTAAACTAATATGAATTAAAGGCAATGCAAATTCCAGGCAATGCAAATTCAATTCTTGCCATTAATACTGGGAAAGATAAGAGCAAAGAAAATGCTCAATGTAGTCAAGTATTTAATAAGATGGGCATTCTCATAATTGATTATAGAATTAAAAACTGGAAAGAAAATAATTTTGCTTTATAGAAGAAAAGCTTTAAAACAATTCTTACCCTTGATCCAATTACTCCCCTCTGGGGAATCAATTTTAAGAAATTAATCACAGGCGGTGCCTGTGGCTCAAAGAAGTAGGGCGCTGGCGCCATATGCCAGAGGTGGCGGTTTCAAACCCAGCCCCAGTCAAAAAAAAAAAAAAAAAAAGAAAGAAAGAAATTAGTCAAAGACATTGCCAAAATAATTTATGATAAATCTCATAGTATATTTATATAACAAAACAGTGACAGCACTCTATATATCCTAAAGAAAGAGAGATTACGCAGATTTTGATCCACACCAGTAGTTTCTTTGAATATGAGAAGTACTTATTATACATAGAGATAATTGGATCTAACTCTGATCTATCAGAGTCTTCTAGATTGGGGGCACCATATGTTACAAATCTGAGGTGACAGTATTAATAAATACAAATAATTCATATGTTATCTAGTCATTAAAATGTTATATAGCCATTAAAAGCTTTAAATGACAAGGAGAAATGCTCGTATATAATGTTGAGAGAAAAAAAGAAATTTGTATATTCATTATGATTTCAGTATGAGAATAAATGATATATATACTTAATGAAAAAATTTGGAAAAAATACAATTCAATAAATTAATGTTTCTGTGTAGGGGATTGTGATTGATTTGCATTGTATTTGTCATTGTTTTTAGAGAGACTTGAGGTCATGCTATTTTGCTCAGGCTAGCCTCAACCTCCTGGCCCCAAGCAACCCTTCCTCCTTAGCCTTCCAAGCAGCTAGAAATATGGGTGCCAGATTATATTCAGCTTATATTTGTTTTTTATGTTTCCTGACACACGTCAAATTTTCTATAATGTGGTTTAATAAAAAACAAACAGAAGTGCTTTCAGTTATCATATAATACCTTTCAGAATTGTTTGATTCAAGCCAAAATATAAATTCTATTTTGGAGCAAATAAAATTTGAGGAGGAGGCAGAATCTAGAAGTTATTCTTTAGCATCTCAGAAAAATATCCATTGCTCCTGATTATGAGGTTTGCCTTGGCCCACTTGGTTTGTGCCTCTTGTCACAGACCTGTGGACATGAACTTTGTTTGGCTTCTACAAAGCTCTGCTTTGCAGGGACAGGTCAGGCATCAATTAGCAGACATGCCCCATCAGGTCAGATCTGCGGGATGTTAATGGAACTCCCAGGGTCTTGGAGAGAAGACTTGCAATTTCACACAGACTTACTTTGAGAAGGTGAGCTTTTTCCCTGAGGCCAAATTAAATGAATTGACTGTGAAAAGGATTGAATCCTGCTAAGTGGGCCATTTAAAAAAGAAAAGGTATATATCTCTGTTTTTAGAGAAAGAGATTCTATGTTCTTTAACATGCGTTAGATACCCTAAGGAAAAGTCTTTCGGGGAGATTTTGTTTTTGCAGGAATTTAAATAATGCAATTTGTTTTTATCTTCCACTATACTACATATTCACTATATTCCTTTCTTGAAATAAAATTAAAATTCTAGATTGGAAAACTCCTTTGATTTCAACTTCATTATGTATCTATACATACACATACATATGTGCGTGCGCACACACACGGTGGCTATAAAGTTCGTGTGGAATTTAAAATACTGTGCAATTTCAAACTGCACACGAACTTTCTGGCCTCCCTGTACACACACACACACACACACACACACACACACTGAAATTTTTGCAGCACCATTCTAACATGAGTAATTTCATGGACCATGAATAATAACCAAGTCTGTTTAGACTGTTCTGTTATTAATTGATGGCTGCACTATCAAGTATTGTGTTGAGAGTTGCAGGATGAAGGCACATTCCAAGTAGCAAGGTGAGGTAGAAAGGGGCGAGCATCACACGGGATTTGCTTTTTGTATTTTAATTAATGATGTCACGCAAATAAAGTTAGGTGGAGCAAGTTAGCAGAAACACTGAGAGTTTACAATAAACTCCAGAATTTTGTATAAAATCAATGAATAAACTACTGAGGAAAATAGCTATTTGTTAAGGAGCTATTTATAAAATATAAAAAGTAAACACAAACCAGTAGGTTGTCAAATGATGAGGCATTAGAGCTAAGTATGTGTGGCCTTAAGGAAAGGCATTTGCATTGACAGTTCCACCCTTTATCAGCTGTCAGACCTGCACACTATCCAGTCCTCAGCGTTATCAACGCTCCACTAAGTTTTCAATTTAACTTGTAGCTGTGCCAGTACTTTTCTTCTCAGATTATACCTTCCAGTAGAGAAGCACAAGGCTCTTTTTGGCTTTTTTCTGCTTCATTGGATTTGCGCACTCATTTCCAAAGGCAGAATTTGGGCTAAATTGCTATACATCTATATGGAAAAAGTTTTTAGAAAAGATAGGAAGTTTTCACTCCAGCTTGCTTATGCAATAACAAGTAAGATTTGCATAAAATGGCACCATTGATAAATATTTGTTTATTGTTCCTAAGCAATCAGGAATTAATCAATTGTATAATATTAAAAAAATTAAGGGGAAACATTTTTGTTGAATGAAAAGACAGTTCAGACCCAGAATGATTTACATGAGCATTTGGAAACCACCTAGATGAGGAGGAAGTAGGTGTCTTTGCTTTGGGTTTGGCTGACTACAGAGGATTACTCAGCGTGGATGCCTTATAACCACACATTTCCTACTCCAACTTTAGTCAGAAATAATTGGACAAACTAAGTAGATACTGGACTAAATTCCAGCAGTTGTCTCTGAATCACATGGTCTTTGGAATTTGCATGACTAATTCCTATTTGAGAACTTGGTCTGAGGAATGTTATTTCTTGAAGGAACTTTGGGATTTTTGTGAAAAAGTCTGCCAACAATTCATCCAGAGCATTAGCTGGGCATTGGATAGGTGAGGATTTTAATTACATTTTTTAGTGTTGAGTATTGTTTTAGGCAATCTTTGCAAATATTTCATGCCATATAGCTTCATGATTTTGTTAATTCTAACTTGTGTTGGGTCATGGACCCCTTTAGAATCTGATGAAAGCTCTGGATACTTACTCAGGAAAAATGCACTGGTACACAAAACCACTGCCATGCAGTTTTAGGAAGTTCACAGACCTTGAAAGGCAGTCATAACATGGCTCAAAAAATCTGTTTTAGATTGTAATATTTATTTTAAAATTGATTAGTGATAACTTTCAAGGATGTCTACTGAAGGGAAGAGAATAAGAACATTTCTATGATGCATGGTAGCTTAGACGTTTTACACAGAAGAGGTTTTAAGACTGTGATTTGTCAAGAAGAGATTTCTAGGGTATTGGCCTCAATCTGTGATCTGCAAACACGTAACGTGTGGGACATTTTTAAAGACTCTGTGAAACTGATAAAGACTTTAAAAAAGTGGAAAGATGTATAATTTGACAAAACTCAATTGTTCATTTTAAGTAACATAAATTTCCTTTTATTTGTGGTGGCCTTGGGTATCATTTGAGATTATAAGTGAGAAAGTCCCTACCCCAAGCCATCCCCTTACTGTTATCACCACCCACGATCACATCATACAAAAGAGAGATTTGTTTCAAGATAGGACCACTGCTACTTACATTGTGAAGGGCCTCAAGTTATTTCTGATATCATCTACTTTTCACGTTCTGATTATTAATCTTCTAGAGGAAATTTACTTTATTACTAAAGTAAAGTAAATTTCAAAAATATAAGAACTGGTCTCTCATACCAATGGCACGTGAGCGGCTCAGTCGGAGGGCCTTTCCTGCAGGTGCCTGGTGGACCATGATTTGCTGTGCAGACTTTGCCCCTACACCTGACTTAGAATTCCTTCATATCCTTATGATTTCTGGAATTCTGAACCATTCCATGGACCATGGGTCATATATACTTTCCATACTTTGGCGACCCCTAAAAACTGCCATTAATGACTTTATTTTTATTTTTTATTTTTTTTTGCAGTTTTTGGCCGGGACCGGGTTTGAACCCACCACCTCTGATATATGGGGCTGGCGCCCTACTCCTTTGAGCCACAGGCACTGCCCTCATCGATGGCTTTAAAGACATACTCCTAGAACGTCTGAGTCAAAATGTGGGTTGGAAAATATCTCCAACTTCCCTATTTTACCGATGGGGTCTCTGAGGCCCAATCAAAGTTAGGTGACTTGTCCATCAAAGCCCAGCTAGGGCACAGGCCTTCTGCCTTCTGGTCCAGTGCTCTTTCCACAGTATTATGGTATCCTTGTTTCCTGTCATCACACTTTCCTGAGTAGCTAAGCTATTTATTCATAATTTCTATGGCATTGTAAGGCAACTTCTTTTCCCCCGTGAAGTTTATCAGGTTTGGTAGGGTCTATACCTGATTAAGCTTTGGAAACTATTTGACTCATAGATTCCCTGAATTAGTAAGATGGCAACTTTGGTCTAGCTAGGCTAAGTACTCCTTGAACTGAGACAAAAACCTGAAAAGCGGGTGACCTTATCAACTGAACTGATATATCCAAAATATCCAAAAAGGATGGATAGATGATTTTCTTTAAAAGCCATACCAAGAACCTATATGATGACTTGATTAACTGGAGGGTAACATTTATTTTTCTCCCAAGGTTAAAATAGGATGTTTATTTTAACATATACAAAGTTCTTAATGATCTAGGTCCTAATTTTTCGGGATGTGTAATCTCAGATCCCCAAAACAGCATCATAGGATGCTCCAGCATTTTACACAGAAGGAGCAGAACTGTAAAAACAAATGCTAAAATAACAAGGCCCAACCACAAAAACTCAACCTAATTTTTAAATTTTTATTTACCTTCCTTTCCTATAATCAATTATCCATTAAGAACTGTTTTTCTGAAAAATGTCTCTCTAATTTTTCCCCTCATTTCCATTATAGTGGCATTATCTTCATTAAAGCCTCTATCACCTGAGACCAGGTCTACGGCCTCTCTCAATTCACACTCTGCTCCCTGGAATCAGAATAATCTTGCTTCTCTGCTTGTATGTATTGTTTTGTCAAAAACCTTCAGTGACTCATGAGTGTCTCTAGAATATTTTTCTACCTTTTCTGACATGAAAGGCTTCCCAACAATTCAGCTTACATACACTTCAAAAATATAATTTCATTATATTTTATTGAGCCAGATACTGTGTCAAGTTCCTTATATTCTTGTTGAATCCTTATAACAAACCTATATTATAGTGTTATATTTCCATTTTACAAGTGAGGAAAGCAAGCCCCGAAGTTGCAAGGCTAGAAAATGGCAAACGTAGAATTGGAACCTGGGTTTGTCTAACACAGAGTCGCTTAACCACATGAATTGCTCAAGCAGATCCTTTCTGACTTTAGCCAGGCCAGTTTCTGTCCAGTCCCAAAGATATTTTAGCATTGACTTCAAACTCACTAATAGGACTTTCACCAGGACTTCCTTCTGCCCTTCCTCTCAGCCTAGGTTTCTTATCTTTGTCTAGTATTCACTCAGTGACTTATTCATTCAAATAATATACATCAACTAAGACATGTGAACTTTCTTTCCGAGGTCTTCTCAGACGCTCTAGATTCATATATCTCCTGCTTCCTTAGTTTGTAACATCAATTATCTGAAGCACTCACATGTGCTTTGGCTCATACATACTTTCCTATTGTATCTATGTACATTTCTTTCCTCCCTCTTGGAGGGTAGCAACTGTGTTTTCTGGTACTTCCTACCATTCCCAGTCCCAGTGCAGGACCAGAGGGTAGCTGGCATGCAATAACTACATGAGAATTGCTATCTAAGCAAATTGGTTTCAGGTGCTATTTTGCAAGCAACCCAATAAAGTGAAAGAATAGTGTTCTGGACAACAAAAGGGAGTCCTACAGCTATGGACACTGACAGATTTGGGGACGACTTGGTATGAAGTGTGTTTTAAAACAAAAGACAAAGAAAAATGCTTCAAAACTTTTCATTAAACGTTTGCAAGAAAGACATAAAAATATTTTCATTGGCTGTCTTTATGCTTACTGGCAGACAATTTGGTCTATTTGTATGAAAACATAATCTAATAAAGTATTTAGTGAGATTGTAGATAGCAAAAATAAGGGGTTACCAATTCACTTTGTGTAACCAGACTAGGAAAGAACACACGATGACAGGTACAACTTTGCTGTTTATGTCGAGGGAAATTTGATACTCTTCACTAAACTTCAAGATAAAAATTGTCCCTAACTGTATTTTTATAAATCAATTCTCAGATACTTAAGTAGCTAGTAAAATGCATCGTCTTTGCAAAATGTTTCTGTTTCTAAATTTACTACTTAGAATAGTATAATTCAGCTCATCTTAGAAATTAAAAATTATACTTATTAACAGACACTAAATGTCAAATCATGTTTGGTTTAAGATTTATTTAACTGCATATTTTAACATGTACTTAATCACTAAATATGTCTATTTAAAGTTAATATACAAATACTTTGAATTTTCCAACAAATTATTGATACCAAAAAGAAATAAATCACAGTTTGAATTTTCTTCTCTCAAAGTTTCAGATTCCCTAGCAGTCAGCCAGTATTTGCTCTTGTAAATTAAAATGTATTTTGATTGATCTTGATTCACATATCTTATCTTTTGGCTTGGATTTTGGGTAGGCAAGGGAAATACAAATAGGAGAAGGAACTTGGGTATTAAAAATAGTGTTTCTTATAGAAATAGGCATTACAATCTAATAAAAGGAAGCTGCCTGTACTTTCAAAAGTTTAGGTCTGTATAGGGGGCTCTTAAGTAGGAAAGCATGCAGCTTTTCTGTTACTTTCTGAAAATAGTTGAAGCCTGAGAAGTGTAAGACCATGGGTCTTTAAAGATTTTAAGTTCATATCATTTTAAAGAAAGTCATAAAGCTGCGTATCTCAAGAGCAACCAGTCTCAGAATCATATTTTAAAACAGATATATTCTAATGCTCATTTTTAAAATCAAATTTGAAAAAAGTGACAAAAAGTTAAAGTTCTTAGAAATAGTTTCACCTACTTTGTTTTTTTGTTAGTGTTAACACTAGAACGTGGTCTTTGGGTTATTTGCTCCTTGTCAGAAGTTGGGTGTGTTACTGGTTTGGACACTTCCATGAACCTAATACATCAAGTGAAATTAATATAAATCAATGTGTTTCATTGCACTAAGCCATAACCCCCCCAAAACTGTTTTTATGTTGACTTCAAGTTATACAAAAGAGCTAAGTCACTGCAGAACTACCAGCAATTCTTCCTCTGAATAAGATGATCATAGAATATTTCATAAGATTTCAAAGTATACAACAAATCTTCCCAACAACTAATGTTCGTGTAGACATCAAATTCTAACATATAAATAGCTCACTAAAAAACGTTGTGACAATTTCTTTCTTTTGTATAATTGCTTAGGCAGAGATTCATAGTCTGGCATCTTAAAATTTAGGAATGAATAAATCAAGAATGAATAATGTGACTCAAATATGTCCTATACTTTTCACTGAAGGAGTCAGTGAAAGTCGTGCTAAAAATTCAATGCTTGAGATTCTGGATTTGGTGACTATTACAATAAAATCATCTATAGAAATAATATGTTGACATTAAAATAAATTTTCTACTTCATATGTGTAATTTTGTGTGTGTTTCTAATGACATGACTACTATTGTTCCTGTTCAGGTGACAAGTGCCTCTAACAAGACATCCTTCTGAAATGATTGATTTTTCATTAATAGAGCCAACATCCAACTTAAGGTCAGGCCAGGCTTTTAAACATGTTTGTAATAATGATGACCATTTTCTGGCAACAAATTGTCTAAATTCTCATTCTTTCTGTACATTTTTTTCCTCCTTTCCTAAAATTTCCTTTTTCTTGAGCCCCAAGTGTTTTGGTTACCTGAGCTAAAATCCACTTGAGTCACACAAGATGGAGCCTTTTTGGAAGGAAATGATAACAAAGAACTATTGAGTAAGACAAAGAAGCTGGTCCCCTGCGTGGGCGGTGGGAGCCGCCTTTCTCCTGATAGTTCAAATTCTAGATGCTTTTTAAATCCTCTCACTTGTTTCTGTCCTTGGGGGGAGGTCTCCTTTGTGGAATAACCAGCTTGAAACAGCGTATCAAAATCAGGAAATACTTATTTCCTATATAAAAAAGGCCTGGGAAGAGGGTGCATCACTTAGAGAAATAACACTCCAGACACGTCTCCTTCCTTTCCTTCTATTTTTCTAACCACAGTGTTCTTACTGTACCTTAAAAAAATCTCAACAAGTCTCTACTTGGTCAGATCAAAATCCTAGCCTGATCATATTTCCAAAATGTATCATTAAAAATATACCAATTTTTCTTTTAAATCACTTGGGATTTTAGTTTTAATACTTTTGCGACCTCTTATCCATTGGACTGATTGGTAATAACTACATGTTTTCTCCCCATAGAGAAATTAACAGCTGATAACAGTTTCCTAAGGTCTCAGCTTTTGTGGAAGACCGGTGCTCATATCTAATGATGATGGAAAACATAAATGCATTAGGATGTAACTGGTAAGGACTTGAGTGAAGATTTTTATTTTTTTCCTGCTATACCATTTATAAGTGGATGTTCAAATAACTATTGTAAGTGACAAGTGTCAAGCTGGCTTCCTGATGTTGGTGGGTTAAAAAATATAAATGCATAAAGAAAAAACGGATTGAAAAATAGGTGGGGGAGGGGTTTCCTTCAAATGGATGGAACCCATTCTTTTGAAAGAAAACTCCCCTCTTACCTTGGTCCTGGAGCTGGTTAGTTCTCCTCTGTCCTCCTCCTAGGGGAGAAATACCCAAAGTTAAACAACAATAGAACATGGTCTTGTATTAAGGTCAAGTTCAATTCTGGCCAACCCCTCTTCAGGTCTCACAGGACACTACCAACTGTCTGATATGCTGGGTCCTTCGCTGATTGAATTGAATTCAAAACCCATTTTAAGGATTAAGCCAAAGGGGAATGAACATCTAGCTGTGCAAGAGGGAAAAAATTCTGTCTGCCTTTCAGTCAGTCTGTCTTGTCAGAAAGCTCTTATAAACTGAAGGTTGGTCTGGAGTAGGGAATTCATATAAAGGCTTTGCTTGGGTAACTGCATCAGCCGGAGTAAATAATGGAGGCTGCGTGGTGGGGCTTGTAAGGGAGGAGGGGCGTGCTGCCCTGTTCTCAGCCATCTCCTTGAGGCTCTCTTGTATTTTGAGAGGAAAATGATAGTTCTACAAGCAGCACCATGTTTGGAGCATTTCTAAATCATATATGAACAGTAATTATTATAAAAATAAAAAACATTAAAGGGTCTTTAGACCTTTTAGGTTAGAATAAAGTTTGGGAAATGGATATTATCAGACACTATGTGCTTGTTTTATTTTTTTGAAATAGGAAATAACGTTGAAGATGGGATTTTTTTTCTTAATATGTCTCTGTCTAGCTGGGACACCTTGTGTCTTTGGAGAGAAATAGGCAGCATATTGAAAAAGGATATGGATCTGGGGATTCGATGGTAATAGGCTCATCCCGCCTCTGTCAGTGTTCACTATTTGATCTGAGTTTCAGCAGCATCTTCCATCCAGGTGGAGAAATCTGCAGCACTCCAAGGAGCTGCAGGGGGCCAGTTAGAAAATACATTCACATACATGTCCTTGGGACATAGCAGCTTGTTATTAAATTTTCACTCACAAAATCTCTGAAATGGTCATTTCTTAGTTTGGATTACTTTATCTCTTTTAAGGCTACTGACTAATTAACAGAGCTTAGAGTCAGTTCTTGGTTACCCTTTGGCATAATAGATGGTGGGTGATTGACTCCCATACAAAAACCAAATACCAGACAATCGATTGAATTCCGTGAGACGTGAAGGAGTGGAGACCGAGAACGAGCCTGCACCCATACAAGATCATGTGCTATTGTTATTTAACTTTGGGTAACTTATTAAAATTCTTCATCAAGCAAAATGACATCAGGTGAGAAAATGGATGTACTTTGGAACCTTAGTTGGTCCAAGTATATTCCAGAGACTTCAAAATAAGGAATGTTGTAATCATTATTCTAATGGCCATTATGAAAATGTGCAGGGAAAAAACACTATATAGCAGATACAATGTTATGCAATGATATCCTGTCTCCATCTATTACTGTTACCATAGACGGTTATCAATCTAACCATTTGTGTTAGATTTATCGTGTAAACTTAAATGAACTTTAAAGTTTAATCACCTTAAAGTTTCATGACATAGATATGACATAAGAAAATCCCACCATCTGCCACCTGCGTGTCTCCCTGTCTTCTTCCTTGGGAACCTTAACTTCATTCTTATCATTAATGAGTACTCTAACAATGGCTGTTTTCACAAACCAACCTTTTCTCTACTAAATGCTATAAATTAAAAAGTATATATACAGAGAGAACATTTTCTGAAGCAAGTACATGCAGAAGTTGCCAAGATGCGCTTAAAATGGAAATAAAAAGTAGTGAATTGTACTTTATGAAACACCTGCTTTATCCGTGGAAGTCACTTACATGACAGAACTTTGAAGGAAATAGTTTTATATTTAGAAATGATCTGGGAATCTATGAATAAGAACAGCTATAAAAGTACATTGCCTGGATTGAGTAAAATTACAGTGGCTATGTGGTCTTCATGCTTCAGAGCATAAACTGATTGCTATTTGTAATAAAGAGAAAAATGAAAAAGAAATTAGGTAGTGCTGAAGTTGTTAGGGTTATTTTGGTGCCCTTAAAAAAACACCTTTTCGAGTATTTCATATTGAAACACCCCAGGATACTACATTACATGGGCCATTTAAAAAATTCTTATCGAGATATGGGAATATAGGTTTTGTTCTTAAAAAGTCAAAACAAGTTCTTTTATATGCATGTGTTTTATTTTTGCTGTTTTATTCCTTCTTATATATAATCCAATGAATTTTGTCAGATTTGTACCTTGCCCAAAGTTTGATGTCAGCATGTAATTTTTAAATGACTGTTTACGCAGGCATACAAGACCTATATTTATCTGTAGCTATGCTGGTTCTTACAGAGAAGTGCTTTCCTTAAACACATTTCCGTTTCACAATGTATTCAGACTGTAATAAAAACAGCTATTTACTAAGGACGTGGCTTATTTAATTGCAAAACTGGAGCTTCTGAGAATGGAGGTTCTGAGAATGAATTTTCTCCCAGTTTTGTTAAGTGTCTGCAACTTCAAAGAGGTATGATAATTTTTTTGGCTGTTTTGCTGAAGATAGTCTAGGGTATAACTGAGACTCTCAGACTGTCCAAGCAGGAACAGAGCCATCACTGTTTCCTCATTAGGAACATGAGGGTGTTCTGCTTACATTCTCATGGGTCCGATGATGGGGCTTATGAGCCCATTTTCCCGCAATTTAGGGGACCAGTTTTAATTTTAAAATCTTTTTTTTGTGCTGACCTAAAATCTACTTCAATGTAATTTCTTTAAGTCAATAGTTTGTCTAGTTTTTAATATAAATGAAAATTATGGAACTTGAACTGTAGATGAGTATTTCCAATCAATCTTGAAATTATCAGTGTTGCTAAAACTGCAGCATGAAAGAATCACAGAAACTGCTTAGTAAACTATATTTATATTAAAAAGTCCCTTTTTGTTCTTTTCCCCATAAGAGCACTGGAGAGAGTCAGATCTCATTTCTAACCTCAGCTGGGGGACTGTGGGCAAGTCACTTAACACCACGATTGTACGGGCCTTCCTCTGTGATAAAACGATATCACACAGGGTTAAAAAGTGTAAGTAAAAGACTATTTGTGGAACGGTTTGAATGAAAGACACTGCTCAGTAATGTTAGTGTTCAATACGAGTCAAATTTAAGCATAATCTTTTAAATGTGAACAAGTTAAAAAGAAAATTAAATGATATATTAATTGATTCTTTGCGTTATACAGTATTATAATTACTATGTCATTTAATGGAAAGAAACTCTTCTTTTTTTATTAATACTATGAACTTTACTTTTTCTTCTGGAAGATGATCCGAGGTCAACTTTTCTTGGGTTCTATTTACTTTCATTTACCTCTAACTGAAAGCCAATGAAATAAAAGCTGATGGTTAAAGGGTCGTTTTAGGACTCTGGATACTTAGTTTAATTTTATTTTCCTTATTTTTTTTAAGTTTACCTTTTAATGCTAAAGGTGCTAATAAGGAAAGACTGCCTTATTTAATAATGCTTTTATGGTTTTTTGTGGTTCTAGTTGCAAATGGATGAAAAGAGGGAAGACTAGGGATGGGAAGCTGAAGATGTCTTTTCTTAGTTGCTAATAGGATTTTAGACTGTCACCACTTCAAAAAGGGACATTCAGAAGCAGCATCTCTGCCAGTACCTAGTAAGAAACAACCAGGATTCTATGGCAGTGGAGGCCCTGTAGGAAGCTCTCTCCAGTTTTCCTGTGATTCTCTGTGTAGTCAAGCAACGGTGAGCGGGGACCCAGATACTCTCATATTTCCTCTGAAAGTGAGAGGCTATCTGTGTCACATTTGTTTGATTGATTCCAGTTTAATTCCTCTTCTGGCTAACTCCCAAATATTTAGCACTTAGACAAAACACTAAATTTTGAACATTTCTGTAAAAATTTATCTCTGGGATAATGTTTTCATTTCTTCACTTAGAATTAAAAAAAAAAGACTATGTAAAATCTGGTTTATTCCAACATGACATGATATGGTTTCGTGTGGTCAGTAGTATTTAAAACAATAGTTTTACCCACTATCTCAGGATTGTACATTTGGAAAGGCAGAGTTGATGCTGAAGGTTTTTTCTGCCTTTAATTTTTCATAATTTTGGAATTATGTGATATTAAAGCAGTATATTGAAATGGTTTCACACACTTTTTGGACCTATATTTCATTCTGTGTGTATCTCTTAATAACAATTTTTAGATTTTCAGAAAGTATGGGATCTGTACATTTAAAAGAAACTACTTTCAATCACGGAAGAGACTTTTCTGATATTAAGAAGGATAAGCAGTATACACAATATTCCTAACTTCTATTAATATAATTATTATTTATAAAACATTCTCATAATCCCATAATGCCTGTTTCTGAGAAATCTTGGGATGAGGCCACCTGAGTAATTCTGAGAACTGAATGACGATCATCTATTCAGGTATTCCCAGATTTTCTTTGAAGGTGGAGCAAACATTAAAATAAACGAGCTATAGTTTCTTATTTCTAGCTAAATTAAAATACAATATAATTCTAAACCAGAGTTATTACTATTTTCTAGCTCATTCTAATAACTGCCCAAGTATTTATCTTTCTCTTCTTAAATTCGAATCATAAACTAGTCCCATCTTGGCTGATAATATCTTTAGAGACAAAAGGAAGCTAATAATGTCTAAAGTTGTGGATGAGTGGTTTCTTATATGCTATGCTGAAACAAATAGGTACATTTCATTTTTGTAGAAAACCATTATTCACTTATGATGTACTAAGTCGATGTTTATCATTAGTATAAAACCTCATTAAAGCAGCATGATATAGAATTCTACACTGAGCAGATTGCATCTCCATAATAATATGAGCTTTATAGCATTCTGTTATAGGCATTTTGGAGTTTTATAGTAAACCCAATTATCATCACTCCCTCCCAAACCTGTGTTGTGTCTATATATGTGTGTTTAAATTCTTTATATATCTAATTATTGCAAGCAGAAAGAGCCCCTTCCTATCTCTCTTCTTTGGTCCCTCCCCTCACTACCTGCACACTCTCAGCTGAGAGGTGCTGGCACAGTAAGGGGTGGGAATCTACCTCAGTGTGGTTACACACACGCCCCTGACAAACTGTGCTGAGTTCTAAGAGTCAGTTAGCACTCACGATCTCTCTGAGAAATTTTAATGGTTCCTCCCTCTGCAACAGCCAGGGTGTCATCTTCCTGGCATCCTTTTCTTTAGGAAGGTAAGTCTGGAGAATAAAATCTAACACAAATGATGTGTAAGCAACAACAAAACTTGTCATTTGACTTTCCCTGCTATTCTTAGGATAAGTTAAAACTCATAAACTTCATCCACAGCCTTGACTGCATAGAAGTTGTGATCCTATAGCCTGAGACCCTATAATGGAGAAAATTAATCTGCACAGTTGAAAAAAAACAAAATCTTTTTTGGGGGGCGGAACATAAATATTGGTTCAAACAATGCCAAATTATGAGGAAATGGAGGTGAATTTCCCAGGAAGCAGACAGCTCTGAAGTTTGATGCATTCATATCTACTTAGGGGACTTCTAAGGGTGAGGAGCATCCCTGTCTCCACGTCCAGCCCATGCACACGTTGACTTTTTATCTCTGACCTGAATGCACCATCATGAAGGCATCATTGAGTGGCTCAGCATCCCTTCCTGCCCGGTGGGCAGGAACTCAAGCTTGCTAGACAGGCCCAAGAATGTTGACAGCTTCACATAACTTCTGTGGGACAAGATCTTTTTCCTACTGCCTGGACTCAAATTTAAGCAGCATAAATATATATTGGGGTCACAACCAACACACCTGATCCGTGTAAAAGCAGAGGCAGAAGCTCCCAGCAAGCTGGTGTTGCCCTCTCATCGTCCCAGCTCTACGACTCCTGGCTCCAGACGTTTCCCATTCATCACTTCCCCCGACCCCATATCTTTTCTGTTGGAAAATCTTTTCAGATGTTTTGCTTTGACTAACTGGACTTCGTTTTCTCACCCTTGTCCCTCCGTCTGGATTTCAGCCCCGCCAGCATCCCTGGGCGCGGCTCCCCTCCTGTCCTACAGCTTCACAGCTGTAGTTCCAGAGAACCCATATCTGGGGCTCCAAGCCCACCACAAAAAGGGAGAAGCCAACGCACAGAAACCCTCAAGCACGGGCTTTGCTGCCCCCCTCCCTCTGCTTAGCTTCCATCACTAGTGTGGAAACTGCTTTTGGAGACCGTTCTTTCCCTGAGGTGATCTATAAAAATGAACGACATGATGTGGAGCCTATGTGGCCACTCGGCAGGCACGAAGAGCAAATACTTCCATTTGTTTCTAATGGAGGGAAAGTTGAGCCACAGATTTTCAGCACCCTTACTCTATGTGACCTCAAGCCCAGGT
Source organism: Perodicticus potto (assembly GCA_963574655.1). Taxonomy (NCBI): domain Eukaryota; kingdom Metazoa; phylum Chordata; class Mammalia; order Primates; family Lorisidae; genus Perodicticus; species Perodicticus potto. Next base: position 28,421 of record CAUYRH010063597.1, on the reverse strand, counting down.
GATGCAGCTGAGCTACAGGTGGCAGGTGAAGGTCACGGCCGCCGACGTGGCCATGCAGCTCTGTGTCCACGGTGGCTATGTATTGTCGCTGAATCCATTTGAATCACACGGGACAGAGATATTGTTTGTGGAGGGTCTTTATAATATTTGTTGATGAGGCAGGTGTGTGGAACTCAGTATGACAGTTAGGAATTCTCATTTTTAGAACTGTCAGAACGGAGATTCAGTCTTAGCGCTCTCATCAAATCTCAGAAAGAAACTAAGATTTTTGTGTAGCGGTTTTGTCTTGTTAAATTTGATCCTCTTTGAAGTGGTAGATACTAAAATGGCTACAAATTAACCATTTTCTCAGGAAAGTCACAAAAATACAATTTCTAAGTGTAGTGGCACTTAGTGGAACAAAGGGCTAAACGTTGAATTTAGAAACTTTCAACCTGCTGTCACCTACTCAGGCAGCTGCGGACTGTCCCAGTGAACAACCTCAAACTTCCTGACTCTCACGGAATCCACCCGCCCAGTAATCATTTGCTGAGGGAACTGACAGAAGATCTAGGGCAAATAATTTCAGCATTTTAATTTTTTCTTTTTTACTAATGAGAAAAATGGAAAAATACATAATGCCTGGTCAGTCTTAAAGAAATGCAGAAAAAAGGCAATATTTTTCCTCTTCATGGGGAGCTATGATTTCAGTCATCTTTTAATTACAGGAAATATATTAAATATATTTATTTCATTAAATAAGAATATAGACTTTAAAGTGGCTGTGGAAAGTTTTCCATACCCCGCTGCAGTCAGCGTCTAGAAAGAGAGGGCGGAGCATATGAATTCCACTGTGTAGCTCTTTTCTCCTGGGATAAGTGCAGCATGGAAACCCCCACCTGTGACATCTCAGTCTGAGAATGTGAAATGCTTGGTGTGGACAGTAAACACCAGCATCTCTAAAGGCAAACTGAGTTTATGCATATTGCGGTAAGGGATATTTTTGTGTGTGCGCGTGTGTCTGTGTATTTTAAGAGGATCGGCTGATTTTTGTTGCTTATGTTTGTCCCACCCTTAACAGACCTTATTCCAAAATATAATAGAATTACAAAAATTATCTGTAGCATCTTTTAACACACATATGGCACTAAGAAAAATGAAAGATATTCATAAGTAAAAATAAATTTCTTTTTATAATTGTTAAAATTTAAAAAGCCCCATATTTTGTGTACTAATCACGATGACTCACTTCTAGAGGACATGGTAAAAGTCTGTCACCTGAGGCCAGGGGATGCCTTAAATCTAGGCCTTACATTTCCACACTTGCACATTTTCCTGATGTCTGTATCGAGTACTAGCAATTGCCATATTTCTGATATCAGAATGGACTACAGCTTCAGTCTCACGCCCAACATCCAGCCAACTCCTTTCTTCCAAACCTTCCAAGTACACTTGAGCTAGTGCATAAGTATGTCTCACGCATTTGGCATGTGAAAGTGGTTCCTTTGGCATTACAGCTGCATACATGAATTTGAATAGTAAGTTGGATACCTCTGCCCTAACAAATTCTCCAAATTACACAAAATATAATTTGGCCTACAGAGAGCTTAACCCCCTCCCACCCCCACTACAGATCTAGGCTTGGGCCAAGTGTCCTTTGAGGCCAATGACTTTGTTAAATACTGAAACAAGTCCAATGAAAGATGATGCACTCTAATTCCATTCTTAGTGCTTCCTCCCCCCTGTCATGCTTTTGCTGCAGAGCTCTGAGTTGCCAGTTGTAAAGAAAGTGTGATGTGCCTGGTTTCAAAAGATCTTGTTGCTATGGGTTCCTGAAGCTGGACATTGCCAAGTCCAGCTGGGCCTCATTTTCCAGGTCTTACTCATTGGTGCAAGTTCTACTGGAAATGCTTTCTTTGAAGCATTATCATCATCATCATCATTATTATTATTATTGAGACAAAACAATTGTTGTATTTTAGACATGGTCCCACAAATATCTGAGAAGGCTAAGTTTGGGTGGGAATTATCACTGGTCAATAATAAAGTATAGGAGACTATGGTTTCTAACTTGGCTCCACAAATTAGGCCAAGTACACAAACCCTGATGGAGGCCAGAGGAGAATCTCCAGATATGAGCAGCTGCTTTGTACTCTGGAGGTATTTACAGAGGCTGGACACTGGGAATATCTTTAAAAGGGGAATTCTCATTTAACAGCTGCTTAAAAGTAAATCTGTATCAGCCAAAATAGGATTCACTCTAAGGAACCTTTAAGAGGTCTATTTATTGCATAGTAAAGTTAATAGTATGGTAATCTATTATGCTATAGATAATATATGGTTGATAGTATTTTGATAGTAAGGTACACGACTTTGCTATAAATATATAGTATAGGAAATATCTATACCCTGAACTACGGTACATTTGTAAAGTTGATAGCTTTGGTAGTATTGAGAGTAAAGTCAAAGTAAACACACTTCCACTTGCTTCTAAGCCTTACATTCCACTGCAATGCCATCTAAAATGTATATTTTAAATAACCTTTAAAAATTTCTTCACCAAAGAAAGCCTTTCACAGTGGTTTTTGGATTGCCACAGGGACTGGAAAAGGGAGGACAGAGGAGGCTGTGGCATTGATAAAAGTAGAAATAGTTATGGTGTATTTGGAAAGAAAATTCAGGATAATATCATGGCCGATATATCTGGCATGATTGTGTCAGCTAAAAATTGCAGAATCTGCGCCAAAGTGCAATAAATCAACAACTTCTGGGCATCGTCACTGGTAAGTGATAGATCGGCCAGTGGTTTCACATTGTGTATGTCCGGAAAATACACGCCTGAAATAAAGTCTTTAAGGAGTAAAGAGCTGTGTCTTAGTCCTTACTAAAAAGACAGGTTCTGGTCATCAACGTTGGCTATTTTCATCCCAATCGCAGACACACACTCTGTGATGATCTTGATTACGTTTGTTAAAGATCAAGGCTTGCTGTCCATCATGACTACGTATCCTACCCTCGTCCTCTTTTCTGTGACATTTATTCTGAAAATTTGAAGCACTTTGAACAAAGAGCATGATCTGAACCTTTCAAACCCTCTAGACGAAAGGAATATTGCCAGTCATTGACTGCATTCTCTGATTAAGCTCACAAAGAAGGAAAGATTACTATTTCCTTTTTCTTAAAATCTCACTTTGCCTAATGAATCAAAATGGCGGAGTCTCTGAGAAAGCCATTGTTAACAACAATGCAATACTCAAGTCTCACTATATCCTGAGCTATTAACCTAAAGACTGATTCCCTGGTTAAAAAGAGATACACACCCCCAGGAAAACAGACTTAAATCTCTATGAACCGAATGAGACAAAGAGATGTCAAAGACACTGGATGCAGGCATAGACTTGTTATTTTTGAATTTGCTTCTCCTGATGAATCAATTGCACAGAAGATGCCTATTAGTTCATCTCTGTATAAGTTTGCCTCATTTGAAACAGAAGAACCCTGGTCGAATAAACAGAATTTAAGCCTAATGAGCCTCCTGCTCAGATGGCTGGGGGCTGGGGACAGAGGAGGGTGGGGGTCAGGTGAATGCTGTTTAGCCTTCAGCACCCTTCCAACATTCTCAAAGACAGAACAAAACGACTGTGGTTTTGGCATGCAGGGGCCAGCTTGCTCAGGAAATTGTGGCGTGTATAAAACAAAGCACATAAACAAACTCCCCATCCAGGAAGCTGAGTTGAACAATTGCCTCATTAACCAGATTCAGGGAAGGACAGGAAAAGAGGGGGAAGCCAATGGCTGGTTATTGTACAGTTCCAGACAGATGTAGCCCTTCAGCTTCTCCCCAAACAATCCCTGTAGTGTGGAGTTGACAAAGTGGCACATTTAAGAAGGAACTCTCTTGCCATCAATGGGAGTCAGCGTGCCCACATCTGAGCGCCAACTGCAGTCCCTGGGGCTTGACTTTGTCAGGAGTGACAAGACAGAGGCCAAGGCAGCTACATCCAGAGAGAATTAATTAAGAGCACAAGAGACATCCAGTGCGCGTGACCGTAGTCGATCGCTGATCTACGTACCAGCCACCACCGCTTTCTCCCTATTTCTTTTACACTAAGATGTTCTGAGAACTATGACTGCAACAGAGGTTTGTTTGCTACTTGGCTTCATTAAAACATATTTTTCATATTGCATCACACAAAAATATACCTTCAAAGACCACATATCCTAAAGCCAGTTTAAGTTTCAGAGTGGTGGAGATATTTGGGGGTAGACTGTTATTGTAGATAATTTATTAGTTCAGCTCTCTCCCAGCACATTTTCCCAGTTTCACGTGGGACACACGTGCAAATAAAACTGATTTCAGAATTGCTAAAGTCCAGACCCAAATTCATCTTTACTGGCTAGTTTTGTTCTATCTTCATTTAAACTTGTCCCTTATGTATTACACCATAAAACCCCTCACTAATTATTAATTCCAGTGTTGCTTGCAAACACAAAATCCTGGTTCCAGGCCACACTTTTCAGCAATGGTATTTGTCTGTATCCTCAACCCTTCCCCCACCCACCAGACATACCAAAGCACTTTGCTGTTCCTTTTTTGAAACCAATGAAAACAATCATATAATTTTTATATTGTTTTCATTTGGTCTGGGCAATAGTACAGGTCTCATTACCTTCATTTTTCAATGGCTTACCAGAGACATCATTTTCAAGACCAGGTTCTTGGTTAAGTCCTTTAGCAAAGATCCTGATTTCCTCTTGGTTCTGTGTTTTATAGAAACCTCTCCTGAGCAGCACCAAGACCATAGTAATTTGTCAGTCATCACTTTTGATGGGGTCTGGTCCCATCAACTCAATAGTAGCCTTTATTGCTTAAGGAAAATAGGAAATTCTGCCTCCCAGACATAAACATGTGAATTTTTCTATGTCCAGGATTAAAAAGATGAAAAGGGCAGATTTAACCGATATTTCCGTAAGCATGAAAGTCCTCAGGTATAACTATTTGCTCATGAATCACATTTCAGGGGTCTACCTGTAGGCCTCTTTGGTTGTCTTGGGGTCTAATTTTACAGATCTTACTTATATCACACCCCCTTTGAAACAGGTGGGAGTGTGACCTGAGTAAGCACCATGAAACCAGAACCCATTTCCCCTCCAATCACAATTGCTTTCATAAATAGATGTGATTTCAAACTTAGCACTCATACAACCTCAGGATAATCTAAAATAGAATGATGCCGTAAGAAATAAATATTGAAATGGGAAAAAAAAAAGTGATTGGCGAAGAAGAGGTTGATTTCTTCTTACTTAGAAACTAGTAGCCAGGCATAATTAAAAAAAAAAAAAGATAAAATGTAGAATTATTATGGACACAATGATAGTATAGATTTTGGTGGCCAAAAAAAGTTGATGAGATATAGAAGCAAATGTTACCCATGTTGTAGGCCCATTGGAAGCAGCTAGTGTTCAACCACTGTGGTTTTTATATGGCCTTCAAAGATATATGTTAAATATAACTAATTATTCTAAAAATTAAAAAAATTACCTGATTGTTGGTCAAAAATATGAAATGGGGAAAAAAAATAAACAAACAGACATACCATGTTCACACACAAAGCAAAACAACTCTCTCAGGGACATCAGGGGAGGTGGAATACTATAACAACACATGTTATATTGTTATACTATCCCACCCACCTTAATGAGGAACCCTTGGGCGTTGCTACTCCATAGCCTTTCGAATCCAGATTTCCTCCCACTTTCATCGTGTCACACGGCTTTCGCTGCTCAATGTACTCATTCATAGTGGACTCCAGGAGGAAGGCGAATTTGCCCTTGGATTTACGGACGCGAGCTACTCCCTCAGCTGTGGTCCTCGTGAACACTGACGGCTCTGCTGACCGCATGTAGGTCCACATCTTTTCATACACTGCTATTTTTGATCTCTGGAGGAAATTGAAATTAAATACAGGAAAGAAGGGAACAACATGTTAATATTGACTGAACCAAGATCATGATAAAGGCTTTAGTATCTTTCCAGTGTCCTCTCCCTCCAATTTGCGATTGGTAACATAACAGTAACATTACTCTATTCAAACAGGAAAACCACTTTTCCAAACTATTTAAGGAAATCATTGAAATAACATAGACATCTAAAGTGGTTTGTGAAGAAGCCTGCACTGCACCCCTTGCCATAGCAATTACAGTACTAAGCCACTTAAATTGGTTATTATTGTTCTGTTAATGTAGAATGACATGAAGGGGTTGAACAGTTAATTATGCCACTTTCATAGTCAATCTGAAAAGGACCCAATAAGACTTGATTTCATGTTTATGAAACTCCCTTTCATACTATATTTGAGTTATAACAAATAAACAGAGTTATTTTATTTTTATCTTTTTTCCATGCCTCAGTGTTTTAAAAAAATTCATTCTAATAAGATGTATACAGAAGTCCACTCAGTATGGGTGGAGGGAGGGTAATTGGTGGGGCCACACCTATGGTGCATCTGAGAAGGGTACAGGTGAAACTTACTAAATTCAGAATATAAATGTCTGAACACAATAACTAAGAAAATGCCATGAAGGCTATGTTAACCAGTTCAATGAAAATATTTCAAATTTTATATAAAACCAGCACAATGTACTCCATGATCGCATTAATGTACACAGTTATGATTTTAATTAAAAAAAAGTCACACTGAACACCACAGGAGGAAGTGATATCTGCTATAATTTACAAACCAAATATCCATAATATAAGAATCAAACTCTAGGATGGTCAAAACATTTTAGATTCTTTCTAACAAAATCTCCAAATAGAACATATATTGAACTTTAAACAGAAATGATTCCTGTTTTCCCACTTTATATTTTAGACAGCTAGTCATGTTAATCCCCTGACTCCATCCAAGAAACTTATTTATGCTGGGAGAATGGGGACTGAAGACCCCATTCCTGGCAAGGGAAACACCCCAGGAAAACAGAAAAATTAAAAAGTAAGCTGAGTGAGTTGGAACAAAGAAAAGTCAGCTAGTTTACATTTAAGCGAGCCATTGCTAGCAAGCTTCCTGCCTTTTCTGAAATTCTAGCCCATTGGGGATATAGTTTACAACCACCCTGCTGGGTCTATGAGCACTCTGAGGAAAGTAATGGCCATAGAAGAGACTGTGGCAAGTCCTACAAAAAGATACATCTTCTGGGGCGTTTTCTGCCCATTACACAGGCAAAGCAGATGCCCACTGGGAGATTTGCATTTGCCTGGGGCAGAGACCAAGGGAGCAGCTTGAGCCCTGAGATATGGGTGGAAGAGCTTATATCCCTTATGGCAGAGGAAGATCCTCTGTGGTGGTGATGGGAGGAAAATGCCTCCCTCCCACCGATTCCTCAGAGGAGATTAACGCCTGTGGCATTTTACTCCACAGAGAACTAGAGGAGTTTAATACCTCCCTAGAAATCTGTGTGTGTGACCTCAAGCAGGAAGCTCTCCCAATACAAGGCTCAGATTTCAGATTTCTCAAGGCTACTCTTAAGGTTAATAATAATAACAATAGAAGGTGATATGATCAATCTGAGAAACTGGTGACGTCTTTGTTCCTTCCCTCATCTGACCCTCTGGGCAAATAGACGTCAATAAAAGCAGAGTGGAGCAAACACTCTGGGCTGTTACTGGAATCCCATGATGGGCAATGGACCCCTGAGCTCCCACTTTTAATTCTCCTCTGCCTCATGTCTCTTTCTTTATCATCACTTCTAACTCTGTATTTCTTCAGTTGGTTGCCACCAGTTTCCATAGGTCTCAGCAGACCCTGCTCTTGGGGCGGGACCCTGATAACTTCTCTTTGGGAATCACTTCTGTCCACCTTGGCTCTACTGTTTTACTTCCAACATTTAATTCACCAGGTCCTCTGCTGGTTTTGGCATTCACATTACACTTTTTTTTTGTTCACACATACATTTTTAATTTACAAATATATCCAAAAGAATCCAAATGTCTCCAACAGATGTATTAAATAAGATAGCAAGGCCTGGATCCTATTTAATAATATAATGATACACACAGACTTTACCTGGTGTGATTGTATTTGTTAAATAACAAGGTGCTCAAATTTTGTATCTGGATCCAAATGAAAGGTAATGGAGAGGCCATTCAGACCCGTGTGTGAGGCCTAATCCCAAGTAGCATGTACATTTATTTGCACCGAGCTTCCTTTGTTTACCAGAACATAGAATTCAATAAGAAACACTTTTTCCATAATCAGTAAAATGACTTGAACAGCAAATTTAAGAGTATATATATAGCACATATATGCGGACAAAAAATTTTTTTAAGTGTTGTGCAAAGAAACTGACAAAAGTATTATTCAAACTTTTGTTCCATAAGATGAGAAATTAGTAATCAATAAACCTAATTAATAAACCACATGATTGACACACTTGAACATCAAAGAAAAAGATATTCGTGGCAATGTATATTCAAATGTTGATTAATATCAAGGTGGGAAATGGATACCCTGTGGAATCCTAGTGAAGTGTTTTTATGGTATTAACACTTGAAAAAGTATCTCATGACGTATAGATTGTGATGTGTGTTTCTACATAATAGCAATTTGTTTCCAGTTGTAGAATTCTCATTAGAAAATTGAACACCAATTTTTCAGTTCAGATAAAATAATTTTAAGTTATTCCACTTATGAAAATAGGACCAGGACAGACACATCCTTGCATTCAGATTTGCCGACTGGGAACACCACGCCAACCTTGTTCACGCCATCTCTCCAGTGGAGCTCTGCTCTAGAGAACTAACTCTGCCACTATACAGAGTTCTACAAGGTAGAAACTCTCTGCATCACTTGGTATAGATTTTCCTTAAATATATCTTCTGATAATTTCAAATTTAGAGAGGTGTCAGTAAACAACATCCTTTGAACGTACAGCCATTTTTTAATGTATGTGTGATTTGATTTGAGAATTTGCAGAGCTCCACATTGTATACTTTGCCTCATTGAAAACAGAAGAAATAAAATCAATGCGAATATTGTTTTAATTGAATAGTTTTCGAAAAATTTTAAGAATATGAGAAACATGCAAATTACTTGCTAATTTTCCTATTACAATGAAGTAGTTTATTAAGGAATGGGATGGTTAAGTGAAACCAACATAGCAAAATGGAAAAGAGTATTTTTAGCTCTTGGCACTTATAAAAATCATTTAACTATAGAATGAAGTATAATGTTAAATTATTCCTTTATAAGATACAAAGTATGTTAGGCCACTTGTATTTTTTTAACTGTCAATGCCTATAATATTAATGTGAGGAGAATTACTGCTGCATTTGTTTAAAATATTGAATTACGTATAACTTAAATGTAAAAAAAGTTGCATTAATCCCTTTAAAATCTGAAAGAAAGAGGAATATATAGAGTAGTAAAGCTAAATTTAGGAGGGCTTAGATACAATAGAAATTGTAAAATACAGACAGAATAGAGGTAAGACAAAAGCAAGTATTTGGGGGAAAAAATTAGCCTGATTTGTTGCCCTCTTAATGTTTAGAAATCCTGATTCTGATAAAGGGCTGTAGCTTAGATAAGATTACTACCCATGGTGAAGGGATGAGAGAACATAAGGCAAGGGACTGGACATAATGTCCCTGCACCTGGTATGTGACTTCAAGGCAGGAACTTCAAGGGCGTGAGGGTGAAATGAGGGTTCACAGGTCTGAGGAGACAGGCTGGCCAGAGGGAGTTTCTGTGGACCCCGCAAGCTCAGGGCATCCCCGAATCAACTATAGTGATCATGGAAAGTCCCTAAAACTTGTAACTGTTGTATCTACTTACAAATCAGTTGCAAGAAGTAAAAAGATAGCATAAAAGTCATTATTTTTTAAAATTAGAAAATTATTCTCAGATCTGTTTGTTTCATCTGTATTATGAAATTGAATGCATGGGAAACTATCTCATTTTAAAATGTGCTGTCCCTGTAATTTCCCAACAAGTAGGCACTCTACCATTTATGTTTTCACAGAAACTATGTACAAATGTCCTGCATTATCGTTAATGTTTCTATGGCTGTCAGGTGAATTATTTCCCCTTTCTAGTAGCTTATGCAGCCAGACCGATGTCCTAGTGGGAACTCAGTGCCCTATTTGGTAATACCATAAACCCTGAGGTGGTAATCCACACCACGGATGCAGATCTCAAGAATTCATGTAGAGTGGACCAGGCATGGGACAAAATCTGCCTTGAAATGAAAATCAGTGTGCTCGACACCGGTGTGGGGTGATGTGAAAACACCCAAACAGTGAGGCTGTCATTAAGTGACAAGTACAGACCCCGTAAAGGTCTCTAAGTTCAGGCTTCTCATGGTGCTTCACAGATCACGAAGCGTTTCAAGTTTCATGATGGTGCAAAGCCAACCCAACCGCTGAATGCAGATGTAACTTTTTCCAGCTGATTATTACTACGACATCTTTTTGAAGCGCCAAGTACAGGTCACTGCCTGAGGCAGCTTAGTGGAGCTGATAGAAGTGCCATTACTACTGTGTTCCTGTGAGAACACGTTTTGACAGGTACAAAAATACCCTTCACGTTCCAGTTTCCTCAACCCATCAGACAAATCATGTAATGGAGAGGGGGAGGCAAGTAGGATAGGAAATGAATGAGATTTCTATCAGAGAGTCAAATCTATGCACTCCCGGTAATGTACTGTCAGGGGAAATTACTTTCTTGTCCCATTAGAGTTCAGAATGTTCTGCAACAATAAATACCTATATTATAAAAATCTTCCAATTTTAAAACTGAAGTTGGGTGGGAGAGAAAGGAACAAGACACAGTGGCTGCACAGCTCGTATGGAGACTCTGAATCTAAGGGGGCAGCTTTCCTCATTCTTATACTTCTCATTGGTATAGTCTCATATCTATGTTACCAGTTCTTTGAATTTGAACTTAAAAAAAATTTTTTTAAAGGATTAGAAAAAAACATTTGCAGTGTGCTTGATGCTAATGAGATTTACAGTGAGCTATTTTAGAAATTTCTCCAAGGAATCAATATGACGTTTCGTTTTTCCTTTATCACTGAAGGAAGAATGATGAGCTGGCAAGTATTTTCTTCATTAAATGACAATCACCCGTCACGTTCAATAAAGTGCAAGTGATGCCGGAAACTTGTCCATAGTAGTTACCAGGCAAAAACCACTGAGTTTTACCCCCTTACTTTTGGGTGGAAGCAGTTACCAATTTACAGACTTCCAGCAAGGTACTGAAATTATGCTAAAATGCATTAGAGCAGGGACGTTTCCATTATCAACATTTAGAAACAGGGATGTGCTCAGTAAGTTCAATAAAAACTTGCTTAGTTAAGTGTATTGATAGAATATTGGTAGTATAATTTATTCTCATGGCTATGTTTTTCTTAAAATCACCGTTTTAAGAAAATGTACACATACTTTAAAATTATATTATAAATTTTATATTAATTAACACTCCAGATTGTTGACAAATACATTGTTCATTGTCTGGTTTCTTTTTAAACAAGGCCCAAGGATGCATTTGACTGAGGTTTTGAGTAATTTGTGCTTGATTTAGTATTATGTACACATCTGTAGTATATTAGGATATTATAATCAAATTCTTTTAATAAAAGAGAAATATCTTACTGAATTTCAGGTGCATGAGAGCTGGCTAAAGGAACAGCACATTTTGTTGTTTTTAAATTTCAAGCTGAGTGAGAATTATAAATAAATATTTTTAAAATTAAAATTTTAATCCCTCAAATATATAACATATAAGTATGAATGTAGATGTATTATTACTTTTACACAAAAGCTTATGAAATAATCAAATATATTCTTCTATATTGTTAAATAGCCTAGTCTTTAAACAAACAACTAAGAAAAACTCTGCTATCCTGATGGAAAGTCAATTTTTTAAAATTGGTATGATATATGTACTCATACCAGTTTAAAAGTTTTTATCGGTAAAGCAGAGAAATTACCACAAATTAAACACCTTACAATGTCTTACTGAGGAAACCACAAGAGAATAGTTCTTGCTATTATTATATTATGAAAAAACAAGTTATGTTTCTGTGAAGTTTTATGTTTATAGAATAGATTTCAAAATAATATAAGTTGTATACGCTACAATTAAAGTTTTGGGTTTTAAATTTGGCAAGTTAAATGTGTTCTTTATAAGCACAGCTTGCTTTCATTTTCAGCTCAAAATCATACATAAATCCAATCTCACCAAGTCCCATATTATCACCGCTGCAGTGTTTTAGATAAACTATGTTACAAAGTTGTTTTCATTACCTTTTCTGTTACTATTCTTGAGGACGGGTTCTTCTTGAAATGTGAATAAGTATGACTTTTGTAAATTAATGTGATGTAAGATCCAAGTAGAGGTATTAGTGTTAAACATAGTTTTTACCATTGTATTTGTAAAACCTATAATAGCAAAAGCCTGTAATAAAATTGTTGGAGATATTGTCTAAACCTCAGAATTGTGAATATTTAATTGTTAGTTTTTCCCTGGACTTACTCTGAAGAATTCCTTAGTTGAGCCCGAGTCCAGCGTTCCGTAGGCGATCTCCGTCTGCTTGGCCAGGTCCTCCGCGCTCTCTATCGGGGAGACCATTCGCTCCACCGTCAGGAAGGCGGCCAGGTTGGCCGTGTAGGACGATATTATGATGAGTGTGAAGAACCACCAGACTCCACCAACGATCCGGCCCGAGAGAGATCTAAACACGGAGAAGATAAGGTACCTTTTCCTTTCTCTAATCAACATGAAAAAAGAAGAGCACCATAATTCACAATGCATTTTTAAAAATAACAATTTCAAGCATTATTTTATTTTTCTGATAGTCTACTCAAGAATGATTGTAGTATTGCTGTATACTCTGACTTTTTTCTGCTGTATTTCATGTGTACACGCTGCTAAAACTATTGGAAACACTTTCGCATTATTGTTTAAGGAAATGGCAGGAATGTGGAACTTACCTGTTTCCTTCAGACAGAGAGAATATTTAGTTAAATTCAAGGAGATACGATACAACACCCTTGTGTTTTGCCTGTAGCAGCAGCATTTCTCTCTCAGTGGTAGAGAAAATGCCAGCACATCTGCACAATGAGTGGGGCCCACGCTGAGACTGAAGGGGAGAACGTTCCGGGACCAGAGGAGGGGCTCGCGTTGGTCTCAAAGTGACCATAGCTGAGGTTTTTTTGTTTGTTTGTTTGATATTCCATTTCTGGACAGAATAGAGGATGAATCACACCCAAAACATGTTTAAGAGAGAAACCAGGTGTTTTTCTTGCAAAAGAAGATAGTAACGAAGTGACGTCTTAGAGGTATTCAAAGGAAAGCAGCATCACTTCGCGGATACAGAGAAACATTCCATAAAACGCGCTCCTTAGCGTTTCTGGCTCTTGGCCCACCTGCCCACTGCTTAGCTTATTAATGCATCATTATGTAAGATATTTACAGCTGCTATCTACTACGCTGACTGGGGCTGGGTAACTCCATGGCAGAAATCTCCCTGATAAGCTACACTGAATGAAAATCAAGTCCAACATTAACTTTGGAAAAGGAGCAAGGATAGCAACAATAGAAAAAAATTTTTGTAAAGGAGACAGAATGAAAATGAGTATGTATTCTACAATTTGGATTTTAGTTTCCATCTGCCAAAACACTGGATAAAATATCAATCCTGAATGATTTCTTTTTCCTGAGCACTTAAAAATTGTTTTCTTTTGACAAGAACACTTAACATGAGACCTGCCCTCTTCAATTTTTAAGTGTGCAGTGAAGTATCACCAGGTGCACGTGTAGGTGCAGTGTTGCGCTGGAGATCCCCAGAGCTCACGCGTTTTGCTTAACTGAAACTGCGTGACTGTTGATAAGCAATGCAAACGGGGAATGTGCATACAGCGGAATATTCTAGTCTCAAAAATAAAGGAAATGCTGCAACCTGCAGAAACAGGGACGGCCCCAGAGGACATCAGCTGAGCGAAGAGCAAGTGGCGAACATTGCACGAGGTGTCTAAAGGAGTCAAATTCATAGAATCAAAAAGTGGGACGAGGGGAGGGGACAATGGGGAGCAGAGGCCAGTCATTTAAATCTAGAAATTCCACAGGACTCACAGCCACACACGGAACTCAGCTGTCCTGTACTCAAGCACAGCAAATATCGTTTCACTTCCCAAAGAGCAAGTTTGATAAAAACATTCTTTTCCCTCTTATGGAGTAACGAAATGATTTTTGAGAGTTCTGACAGGTTGCACAGTTTTCTTTCTGTTGAGAAAGTTAATCTTTTTGATGCATCCCCATTTTGTGCTGACTCAGAAGAAATTGGCTACGGATATACATAGGTTAATTTGGGAGTTGCAAGTTTTTATCTATGTTTCAAGTAGTGCTCTGTCTTCAAGAACATAACATGTAGAAAAATACTTTGCACAACATGGAGAATTACCAAAACTTGAGAAATCGGTGAACTAAAGTGGTTTGGAACGAACCTGGGTGAAATGTCACATCCTTGCTGCATAAAAGCACCCAGGGAGAACCAGAGGCTGTTGAAGATGCCGAACTCGTTGGGGGGCTGGTCACTGGGCCCTTCCTTCCCATCCTCCGGCTCTTCTGTGTGCCACTCGTAGGGACTAAACCTGCTAACGAGGAATAAGACCACGCTGACCCCAATGTAGGCAAAGACTATGCACATCCAGATTTCATAGGCCAGAGGGTCCAGGAAGGAAAACACGCCTGGCTTCGACTTCTGAGGCTTTTTGATCATGATGGATATGCCGAGACTCATGAAGGGCTTGGAGAAGTCGATGACCTCCTCTCGAACCAAAGTGATTGTCAGAGGGGCGATAGCAATCTCTGCTTTCTGTAAGAGAAAAGACACAGGGAAACACACAAGTTAATGGATTTCATGAAGCAATTCGGCTGGAGTGAGGCATTCAAAACCAGCCAGTTGTGCATTTATTCCAGATTTGAATAAGCCTGGTAATACATACAAAGACAAATAATTTGTTTTCATATTTCTTAAACTGCACAAAACATTTTTACTCATGCTAGCAATTAGAAAAAAGGATGATAAATAGAAACAGTGGATCTACAAAGATAACTTGACTCAAATCACTGTATTAGGCTTTAAGGATCTGGGACAGTGCCGAGGAAAAGGCGGAATAGTCTTTCCATACGGCTTACTCTCACTTTCCGACATCCTTGGCCAGGAATGTCGCTTTATTTGGAAGGTTGCTGCTGATCCATTATTTGACCATCCCTTAATATTATGAATTGCAAATTTCAAACAATCCTTTCTCCTTTATTCCTTTCCAGCTATGAAAAATCAATCATGAAGTCTGTGCTTGTATGATAAAAGAAAACTCTTTGTTTGACAACATTTTCCAACTCAGTGCACACACAAAAATTGGGAAATTGACAATTTCTTTCTTGCTAGTCACATATTTTAGTTTTCTACTTTCACTTTTAGAAACAGTTTGGAAAATAGCAGATGTAATTCTCAGATACCACGAGCATCAGACACCAGCCTCCATTTTCAGTGTTCTATGATCCTGAGCAATTTGTTCTGAGTTTGTTTCTAAATCTCTAAAATGAGGACACTTTCTTCTCCCATTTACCTCCTTGTGTTATTGTGATTATTTATGAAAAATCTTAATATGGTAATAATGAGTATTTATTGTGGGTTACGTCTCTCATGCTGTTCTGAATTTTTTAAATGGCTCTCATTTATCCCTCATAACAACCCGTGTCCATCATTGTCTAATAGATGATGAATCTGAGATTTACAGAGGGAAGTGTCACTCATTATGGAAGCGCTGGGATTTAGGCCTGGGCTATTTCTGTAAAATCACACCATCTCTAAAATCAAATGAAATAATGTAGGGCATAAAAAGTAGATGATCTCAAAATCTACAAATGAAATGGAGTTTTGATTATGTATTTTTAAAGGAAAACATTAGACATCAAAATAGAATCAAACAACTCAGACATACGTGTTTTTACATAGACGCAGCCACCTTCACATTCACGCCTTTGTATCCTTGGGCTCCTGGTTTGATACAAGGTAACTGGAAAGTCAGGATGCGGAAGGAGCTCTGAGTTAAGTATGAGAACACATTCTAGAAAAAGTGCTACATACCTCCTTGCTAAATATTACTATGATAACCTTTGAAGTACTCTGCTTGGCCACCCGGTGACCACAGTGACATTCAGCAATGAGGTATGTGGATGAGTCTGTAAACTTAACTGTCAGACCCTGTAGGAAGACAATGCGATGGCCATTCTAGAGAAAGAGCTCCCCACTTGCTTTGAAGGGTGGCATGGGAGCTGTGTTCATGCCCAGCCCCCCCAAGGGGAGTCTATACTTTGAAGGGGACCATAGTGAGTGTCAGCAGTGAGGTAAGTAGCCCTTTTAAGATGAGGTCCAGAACTTAATTGTCTGACCATATACACAAAGACCAGAATCATTGCTGGTAGGGTATTATTTTCTCTTAATAATAGTTATTATCATTTGCATAACTTTTATTACACAAGTATATAGAACACTAGCTATAGAAAAATTAGCATAGAAAAGGAGATGTAGCACATTTTGAAAAGGTATCTCTATTCTTATCACCTACACTTTTCTTTCTATAGTTCCATTAGACTTTGTTCTGTGAATAATATTTTTACTTTTTTTTAGAGGGATAATACAGAACATTATGTTGTATAATTTCTTTTCTCAAAGGAACATGGTGAATACTTTGTTATTTCAACACACAAATTACAAATGTTTTAATGGTTGCAAATATTCTATCATGTAACAATGGCAACATTTGTTCTATTACTTTCTTACTTTGAGGGGGATATGCATACATACAATTTCCAGTTCTTCAAAATTTAAAACAGTGATGCTATGAACAATTTTGAAGATTAGTCCTTGCACATGCATCTCTTAATTGAGATAAATTTCTAGAAATGAAATTGTTGTTCTAAATGGTAATGACCTTTTTAAAGCTCATAATTTCTTTTTGCCCAACTTTTCTCCACAAAGATGATGCAAAGTTCTACTCTCACCAGCACGGTGTAAAATCATGTTCAGCACTAAACCCCAGGGATGCCCTGGTTATCTTTATTCTTATTGCATTGTATTAATTTGAATTGGTTTTATAAAACAAATACCTACTTTTACCTTTTACGTTTCACCTGTCACAATCTGCTCCCAGTTTTTCATATTGAGTATGCATTTTTGACTTCCTATTTTGTGACCACTTTTAAATGTTTATTATTAACATTAAATAATGTTAAAATTATTAACATTTATTTTCCACGTGTATTGCAAATATTTTTCCAATCATTAATGGTTTTGTTTCTTTAACTTAGTTCAAGGTGTTTTCTTGTAATATACAGGTTTTAAATTTTGTTGTAGCCATATAAACTTATTTTTTTGTGTCAGCCTTTAATTTCATGATTTAGAAAAATCATTGTCATATCACTATTACAAGTACATATTTTATTCTAGCACCTATAATCCCTCTATAATTTTTTGTCATATTCCATGATGAATCATTATAAAACCATTAATTTTTCCAAGTAATTGTCCTGCCATCTCAATAGTAATAAGTGAATAATGTCGTTTTCCACTGACTTGAAATGCCACCTTTCACATACTACATTTTTATATGTAGTATCTTCTGAAACTCCTTATTTATCCAAGTTACCACTGCGGAAGGAAGATGTCTTTAAGAAAAGACATATGAAGGAAAATGAAGGTGTTCCCAGCACAGAAAACTAAATGCAATAGAGGGTAAACATTGGATGAAAGGCGGTCTCAGCAGTGTTCACTAAGGGACACTTTTGAAAGGTCTGAGATGGGTAGAGTTTGAAAAGAGATCGGGAAAGAGACTGGATACACGTGAACTTTATCTGCTAACACTGAGGATGTCCCATGCACCTTGTCTGATTACCTGTCAGTGATTCGCAAGCTTAAGTGTGTAAAATATCTCCTGCAAGAGTTTAATGAGATTTGGATTTTGAGCATTGCTGGAGTGAGGCTAATGATTCAACATTTTCCTACACACCACAGAAATGGTGCTAAGGGGCCACAGAATGTGCTCTGAGATCTATTCCCTTGGATTAAAAAAAAAAAATACACACAAGTATGGCAGGACCCAGGAGCTGGCCCAGGAGAAGAAGCAAACCACAGGAAACCAGAGGGAACTTCCTGTAGTGCACAGGTGCAGCAGCAAAAAGGACCTGAGGGTGTAAGAGAGGTCTTGAGCTTCTGGGTTCCCTGTGACTGTGTGTTGGGTCACATTGGAATGTTTTACAGACATAACAATTATAGTAACAAAATCTGTGAAGAGGAAAGACATTTTTTTAAAAAAATTTCTGTCTAAAGAGATTTGTATGCTAGAAGAGAATGGATCAAGTTTTATCTAGGGCCCTGGAAGCAGGCATTCATGTATGTGTTAGCAGTTAAGAAAGGAAAAGAAGTTGAGAAGCAAGTACAGACTTTGCAGATCTCAAGATGGAAAGCACCAGGTCTGTGGACTGTAGAGGCACAGAAGAAGATTCCTTTTGAGAAAGTGGACAGTCCAAGTGTCAAAGATTGAGGCTTAAAATTCACTGATGGACTAAGGAATATAATGATAAAAAGTAACTACTGTGTTATCTTTTCTCTGAGTACTATATGTCTTTGAGACTATTTGTTACAGTGACAGGTATATTATAATTTTTTGTTGATTATGTAATTCTCTTCATATTATTTGTTTTCATTGTTTAAACAATTTCTCTTAAATAAAATGTGGTCAGAACACTTACACGAGGCTTCCTAGTGGTAAGAACTCTAGAAGACAGATATGCAATAAATGCCCCAGAAAGTAACTCAGGTGAGTAATAAAATCAATAACTAATTCTTAATCCAAGAATGATTTTTTTAAGATGAAATACTCTAGAGTGTTTTCTGAAGGAAAGGAATTACTGTAGTTCTAACAACTTGGGTAATGTTCACATCTAAAATTTGCTTACTAAATCAAAAGTTTAAAATATTAACCAAAGAGCAAATGCATTAGGAATACTTTTTCTTTTGAATTTAAAGCTCAATTTGAAAGTGTCAATGAACCGTGTGGCGAAATATATTTTGCTTTTTTTAAACTGCATTTTCTTGTTCTCATTTAGGGTCACCTAAGCAAGTCAGGAATTCTTTCCCATCAATATAAAACTAACCAATTGCTTTATAATGTCAAACACTTTCCTCTTTCTGTTGAGGTTTTAGCTACTACACTGTACAGTGCAAAGAATGTTCCTTGCTTCGTGGTCTAAGAAGCAAAACGAAGAATCAAGACACTATTGAGCTGCAGTTTGGGCTCAGAAAGCGAGGCCCCCTGTGACTTCAGTTATGTTCAGAATCTTTCTGTCTTTACTCTTTTCTGGTGAAGCAATGACTCTCTGTGTAATTCTTCATTTCAAAGGGGTCTTGTGGGGATTAATCAGATAGAGTGTGCTTTGAAGGTGAAATATCAGTAGACTTTTAGGAAATTTCAAAATACATTTCAAGTGTATGTTATTTTTATTGGTTCTTTGATGAGTAGAGCTTATTATGAGCTATGGGGTTGGTTTCTGGGCTTTTGAAGCATTTTACCATCACCGGCATGTGACAACTGCCAGTTTGATTTTGACACTTTGCAGTGGGAGCTGAAAAGAGCCGTCATGACCTCATCCTGATTCAGGCAGGAGCATCTACACTATTTTGCTCATCACCACGAGTGCACTCAAGGAATTTGTACGCTCTACTCCTGGGTGTGGTGCACTTTGGATAAATGACAGCATTAGTGTTTTCTATGTGTGCCGGTATGACAGAAAGATGGCACTGCATACATTTCAAATTTACTGTGTTCAGCAGAACTGTAAGAATTTCACATTACTGATGAATAATCATAGATGCTAACGTAGTGTAGTAACTGCTTCACTAAGTCCTGAAAAGATATTTGTGAGTAATCACAAACAACAGTGTCCTACGATTTTGTAGTTATGACGTTTCTGTCACTGTTTGTGAATTTCAATATTAACGAAATAGAGAACATCTGAATAGCTTTGAACATAGTTGCAAATTTGAAAAAAGAAAAAACAAAACAGTAATACACGTTTGGAAAGTGACCTGTGCCCAAGTGAAAAGAAGTTTCAGACTTATGTAAGTCAAGTCTTCAATAACTTGATTTGCTTACCCCGTAAACGAGCTCTCCTACCATCCCATTCCAGATTTTGGTGTCCGCATCCCTTGCTCCGTATTTCCCATCAGGGACAATGGCAATTTTATACTTGATCCCAATATGTTTTGCAATTTCAGATGCCAAATCGACACAGTAGCCTTCATACTTGTCATTTCCTTCAAACATTTCATGATTTTTCTTGTACATGACATATGGGGATTCCTATAATGAGAGAAGCAGAACTGTAAAGGAGAAATTATAAAACATTTGAAAAACCTCATGTAACTTTCCAGTCTCAGAATTTGACAGAAAGACTCAAAAACAACAAAAAGTGTTGGTACATATACCGATTTCGTATAGCTAGAAATCAATAATGAAACATGAGTAAATGTGCTTAGAAGATGTTACGTGGCTTTACATTGGATACTCAAAGTGAAATCTTAATTTTCTATTAAGTGATTATTATTACATACCTAGTACTGGGATGGTGACAGGAAAACTGTTAAGAATTGTCTACAGAAGCATAAATATCTTCTTTGGCTATGAAATTAGTATTTCCAAAATATCTTGTAAAATTAAAAACTGTTTAGTAATCAGCTTGATGTAATAAAAGCCTCATTCAGTGCCGTAGGTCTCCATATTCTCCACCTTACTTGGACATTTTAACCTGTGACGTCCTTACGGAAGGGCTATTTGTGGACATCGCTTTCCTTTAACCTCTAATGTTTAGCAAGATGCCAATCACAGAGCGGACAGTTGCAGCACAAATACTCAAAGTCGAGATAAATAAATGGTTTTAAAATTCTTATATCGTTATTTGCATTGCTTTCCTAATGTTGTCCAACATTTTGGCTTTAAATATAGTTTGTGCTGAATCAATTTTAATTGTATTACAAAATATCTCCCTAGTGGAAGCTAATAATTTTAGCTTGTGATGAGCATCCACTTCAAATGATACACCCATTTATTTTTCTAAGCAGGTGAGATCAAAAATACGATAAAGAATTGTTAGTATTGCTTTCGTAATGTTGCATGGTATTTTGGCTTTAAACGTTGGTGACTAATAACTACTAGACAGTTTTCAGTTGCAGACAGACACACATACACACACCTCTAAATCAAACCATTTTAATAAAAGCATGAATTAAAGAGACCTATTAGCTAAAAAGCATCTGATTTTACAAAGGGCACCTAAAGCTGCCAACCAGAAGGTGGGCCTGGGGGACATGGGACATGGAGAGCATTCCTGCTGAGGCCTCAGTGTCCCCAGCATCTGTAGACAGGAAGTGATCGCCTGTGGCCACTGCATAACTTGTATTGTAACATTCATTAGCAATCTCTCAAAATAATCTTCTGTTTTTCCCAGCAAATTTGTAATTGAGAAACATGAACTTGCTCTTGGAATTCTGGACGAGAAGATAATTTACTTTGTATAAATAACAAGCAGTCTACACTAACTCTGATTTTAAGTACTTTGTAAAGGTAAAAACCTAAAAAACCTTTTCTAACATATAAATGATATGATATTTTATTTTCTCATAGATTTCCTAAATAATTTCACAGAGGGCAATTGCCCAGAATTGGTCCTTTTATTATTTTCTTAAACTCTGCCTTCAGTTGGCATGGTCACGTGATCCAGAAGTCTCCTACTGTTTTGAATTTGATGAATATTCTACGCTTGGGATTGCTTAAAGGAAGTTCCTCTACTGATAAAATTAAGACAACTGTGTCTTTTTTATATAAATGATAATTAATTATTAGCTTCTAGAAAACATTGTGCAAATATAAGGGATTTAGCAATTTGTAAATGTGGTTATGAAAATGGGTGAGCTGTTGAAATGTTATTAATTACTAAAATATGCTATAAATAGTTATTATAAGCTAATTCTTATAATGAATAATTTGCTCCAATAAGAGCTGAACGCTTGTTATTTAATCAAACATTTATTAAGCACTCACTGCGTGCCAGGCAGTTTGCTGGGAGCTAGGTATACAAAAGTAAATAAAATGTGCCCTTTGTTCTTTTGTGACCAAAATTATTGTACCATTCTTTATAATAAAGGTAAATGAGTATAAGGTGTGGAGGAAAACAACAGAATACATATAGTAATGAATAATAATAGTTCTTACTTATGTAGTGTCTCCTCTTTGTCAGGTAGAATGCTCAGGTCTTTGTGTGATTTTGTTTATTTTTCACACTGACACCTTAAGGTGGGTGGTTCCCATTTTGCAGGTGGAAAAAATAAAGATTCAGGGATGCTAAACCAATAGTTCAATTTCACAGAGCTAACCAGTGTCAAACGGGGGAAGTTAAGCCTATGTTTTGAAATAGCTGTCAATTTTTGAAGCTATTATTTGGTTCATCAAAATATATGCAACTAATTAAAGTTTCATATGATCTAACAAGAGAGGGAACAAGATTAAAGAAAGGCATTTCTGCATTTTTAGTGAATGAATTTCTTTATATGGTCTTTTGAGTAAACATTGCAGATAAAACCTTTCTATTTCTCCTCATAGTGTCTGGCACATAGAGGGCACTAAATAAAAAGAGGTAAATATTAACAAGTGTTATGTTGCCTCTTCTGAAGCAAGAATGTGTCTATATGAGTAAAATGCTTATTCAATGTCACCTTTAATTCCCCCCCTCTGGAAACTGGGGGACCCATCGAGTCTTTATTTTCCTGAAAAACAAACCAACAAAGGCTAGGAAAACCTTCCACAGACTGGATATGTTGATTGGAAATTTAGCTAGACTTTTGCATATTCAGAGGCATAAACAATGGGTGAGGTTCAGGATTAGTGATGCTTGTGGCAGAGGATGAACAGCTTGGTCACACCTGGGGAAGGGAGAAGAACAAAGTAGGAGAAAGGTCGGGTTCTTCCTGGACAGAGGAGGGGACTTGTGGGGACTTAGCTCTCCCAGCTTATTTCAGACTGCCTCATTTTGCTTTTTATTAATGTCTAATCCAAATGAATAACAAATCCTCACATCCTCCCTGCCTCTTCTGTTCCCTCGTCCTCAATCTGACCAGTTTTCTGCAAGTATCTCTTCAAACACTGCCTATGGGGAGCATGAATACAAAGTTTGGGGGCTATCATGGGTGAAGGAAACATCACATCTTTTCAACAAAATAAAGAAATGAATTCTAGCAGGTCATTAAGGAGAATTTGTGGGGCATCTTTACAAAGCATCCTTACGAAGTCCCAAGTGCTAAGAGTGGAGCCTGAACAGTGTGACTGGCCATGTTTATCATCAACTGCCGTGCTCTGTGGGAGAATGTTTCCCAGAAAATCACTTTAAATGCTTTACTTCTTAGGGATTGTGACTTTGCTAAGACAATTTTAATAACGGATGTTGTATGTCTTCTCTGCTATTTTAGCGAAATAATCCTTTTTTTTCTAAAGCTCCCACGTTAGGACTTGCTTACGAAAATATTTGTCTCCCAATGATTGTCAGTCAATGAATTATAATGTTCTTAAGGAAACATTTTTGGGGATTATTTGTATTTAGCAAAAGTGAAATTCTATTTATTAGAAAGGCTTCAAGATTCTCTAAACATCAGAAATGGAATTATTACAATTGTTATTGAAAACTGTTATAAATAATAAAATCAAGGTTGACACATGCTGTGTGGACATTTGCTTTTCTTTAAAAAAATCTTAAAGATGTAGATAATTTATCCCATGGATAAAATTCTTAAGCATGGAAATTTAGATGTCATATTCAATTCAGAAAAGGTGACTAAATATAATGGCTGCAAAGTTTTAAGTTTAGCCAAACTAATTTATTTAAAAACTAAATTGAATTATAAGCCCTTCAAGAGGAGGTGTATGGAGGAGGAGGAAATTAATATTTAGTGCAAGGAAGAAAATACATGTTTACTTTCTGTAAATCTGTACACATGCATATATATGTATATTGTATGTAAGCATGCATGTGTGTGTTATATATGCAAATGTACACTTACGGCGTAGCTTCAAAATTGCACGGAAAGACGACGTATGTCAAACATCTCATAGAAAGTACAAAAAATGACCCTGGAAAGACCAGGTATGATTGCTAAATTTTCTCTTAGGTTTGTAATATAATTCTGATGTTGGCGTGAATAAATTTGGTTTTATGGAAAATTTTCCTAAAGGACTGTAATGTTCATAAGCCAAGAAATTTCTCTGTGGCTGAGTCATGCGTCACAGGCGTCGCTGCACTTCAGTAGCAAAGGTTTGCAGGAAAGGTGCCCATCTGAAATATCACTGCTTCACCTCTCCTTCTTCAGGGCGCACCATAGCCAAAAAAGAAGGAGATTACAGAGGAAAACACTGCCGTCTCTTCCCCCAAGGCCTACTGTAAAATATCTTTTCTTCAATGGCTGGACTTATCCAAACTGCATGCACAGATGTGGCTTCCCTAGATTGTTTACAAAAATGGTTACTTTAAATGCAAAAAATTATATCAGTGCAGTCACAGTCATGAATTTTACAAATTTCACAAAAATTTTAGTCAGCAAGAATAAGATAAAAAGCAATGATATCGTCATTTTTATTTCCTATGTAATTTTAGCTATGCTAAATTTGTTACTCAGAATAAACTCATTATTAAAATGAAGGTCAAGTTATAGGTATACAAGACTCTTATAAGAAAAAATAACTTTCAAAAAATATAAGAAGCTAATGCCACATTTTATTTATAAAAGGCAGCTGATGTAATTACTAATTATGTTTATTGTCTGCTTCCTTCACTGGACTGCAAGTTCCATTGAGGAGGATAGATTTTTGTCTGTCTGTTCTCTGATGCATCCCCAGGGCCTAGATAGCTGTGCCTAGCAAATAGCAGACGCTCAACAAATATTTATAAATAGCTGAATTTATCAATCAATTTTATTTAACAATAGCATATATCATTACAGTATATCAACATATAAATAACAACATACACAAAGGAAAGACAAATGGAAGAACAGCAACACCGTAGCAATTTCAAAGTGAATGAGTTCCACGGACAGCTCCTTGCTGTTTCTGTATCTAGATTTTGGTATGGCACATATTACAAAGTCTAGCCAGTTCTATCTGTTTTGAGAGTGTTCAATTGAATTTGGGGGATTATCACATGCTTATGCCAATATCTCATTCATCAATGAGGAACTGTATTTTTTTCAAAATGAATGAGGTAGTGGGGATGCGATGGGCTTTGTGCTACCATTTTCAACAAAAGCAAAGACAAGGAACAGCTCAGGGAAAGGATTCTAGTGTGTCTTTTTGAATTACTGAGTGATTATGTAGTTGCAAATACATTTTAATCCAAAAAGACAAATACTAGTATTGTACTATTTTGATAGCAAAAATATCGATGGCATCACCATCCAACAGGTGACTTTACAGAATATTCTTTATATACAGGAAATAGTTGGATGTTTTCAGTCATTTGCACTTAGGTTTTGATAGCATGCTTCCTGAAAACTGGCCATGCTTGCAAAATTAATTCAGCATTTTAGTTTTAAGATTTATACATCTTGCCCTCTTAATAACAGGGATGGAAAGGAAATTCTTTACATTACACCTATAATGCACATTAAAACACTGTATTTCACACAGAACAGGCAAATTTCAAAAAATTGTTAAAGAAAACAACCATATATGTTCAGAAAACATGCACGTAAATTCAGAGATATTTACTGATATTTATAGAAAATCTACCCTTGGAAATAGAAGTGATATAATTCCATCATTTACATACAGTGACCTCATTTCAAGATATAGGTGTGAATTGATATGTCAGAATCTCTATGTGATTGATTCTTTTTCAACATCTATTTATTTTCTTGAGAAAGATGAGGATTACTTCTTCTTCTGTTCTAGGATCTCAGAAAAGTCACAGAACTTTAAAAAATTGTTTTTCTTTTCTGGTAGTCCAGAGTTGATCATCCAAGAAGAATCCCACATGAAAAATAAGCTTAAATTTACTACACTGGAGAACAAGACTTGAGCCTTAGTTAGGAAGGGTCGGACAGCGTGGAACTCTTTTCATTCTTGATCAATTTCTTAAAATAGGATTCTTCATCAGAGGCTGCAAAGAGGAGGACTGTACTGAAGTATGACTTTCCATTACTGTGTCTTTTTTAAGGAAAAGAAATATATATATATATTGCTTTTCAAGTCCCATGCACATATTACACAATTCAGTTAGAAGGTTTACACACAAACTGCTGTTTGTTGTTTATAGTCTAAAATCATAAACTATGATCAAGGCTTGCCAAATTACATTAAATAACTATTTATGTACATTAAATAACTAGATAAACTAATTTCAACATTTGAAAGCTTCTCTCTGGCGTTTTCATGCGTTGACCTCAATGTCACTTTTAGAAACAATCCGACATTACTAAAAAGCTAAAACTAAAATTACATAAGCTAGAAACTAAATTACATAAAATATTTTCATTTTTTTAGAGTAAAGAAGGGCTTCTATAAATAATTTAAGACATGTTTTGCCTACAGAGACAGTGAGCTGAGAATATATAATGTTATATTAGATGGAAAAGGTCACCGATTGTTGATCTCCTTTGACTTGTATTGACTTTAAAGGGCATGTTTGACTTTAGAAGAGAAAAATATATAACATATTCTATTATTTAAAAGGTTCATGAGACACTCTTTGAAAACTCAGCCTTAGAATTTAAAGGACTTTTCCTTTTCTGATGCGACCCAGTGAAATGGTATTTTTCTTAATTCCTGAAAGTTCTGTAAATTAAATTGTGTGTTTCTCATTGGTCAATGAGAAAAATAATCGGTGCATAAAAACCTCTGTTTACATTAAAAATAAAGTAAAACTAAATTAATTTCTAAAGCATTTAGTTATATAAAACATGCTCATTAAAACCTTCACATTCATGTCTCCACTATTATAAACAGACAAGGCAAACTATTACCCAATGATTAGGCTGATTGAAAATTCACTGTTAACTATTATTACATTGATGTTCTAAAAAAACATAATAACAACAATAATGTGATATTTGCTAACGGATATTTTTATGTGATTGGTTTTTGACCTTTGCCACATTGGTTGTTCTGTGTTTCAGGGTCTTAGTATTTCATACATTTCCAACTAGAGTTTGACAGTCTCAATTTTTAACATCTGAGCATTTTTCCAAGAACAACAATACAACAAAAGATAATACAAATAAAAGTACTAAAGGCACTCAGATCTCGGGACAAACCTACTCAAAGCCTCAGTAGACTTCTGTGGATCAGAACACCCATGATATCACTGCTAAGATTCAGCTTTCACCCTCCCTGTTCATCACCATAGCCAGGGCATTAAACCTGCCTGTGGACGAGACGGAACACCATAAAGCTTAGACCAAAACTTACCATAATTGTGGTTACAACCACTGTTCTGTTCTCAATAGCTGCTGTGTCATTGCCAAGAGTGGGTACATCTTGAATTAGGACTAATTTATCCATATCGTTCCAGTAACCAACCTGAAAAATAGAGAAAACGCTTGAAAATGTATTTTAGAAAAGTTTATTCTAGTTATTCTTAGAACGACTGGAGGTATACATAAGTAAGCAAACTAAAACAAATTTTAAAAAGCAACTAAAAAAATGTTTGAAAGGTTTCTTAATTGATGATGAGCCAGTTTTCCTGGTATTGAGGATACTGCCTTGTCATATAACTGGCAAATTTATAATTTGCATTCATGGCATGCCCTGAGATTATCAATAAAAAGAAAAAAGTATTAGAAAAGAAAACATGTATAGGATATGTTCAAGCAAAGGAAATGTGCATATTTTTAAACCAGTTTTAGAAAGTGTTGTTGGCTTGAAATAACCTAGCAACAAGTAAGCCATTTACCATTTACCATTCTGAAATGCTAAAAATATCAGAGATGAATAAGAAAGAACAGTGGTTTCACATTTAAATTTATATTTTTTGCATTTTAAAATTATGATATTGGCTCAACCGGCTAAGGCGCCAGCCACGTACACCTGAGCTGGCGGGTTCGAATTCAGCCTGGGCCCGCCAAACAACAATGACGGCTGCAACCAAAAAATGGCCGGGCGTTGTGGCAGGCGCCTGTAGTCCCAGCTACTTGGGAGGCGGAGGCAGGAGACTCGCTTGAGCCCAGGAATCGGAGGTTGCTGTGAGCTGTGGATGCCACAGTACTCTATCCAGGGTGACAGCGTGAGGCTCTGTCTCAAAAAAAAAAATAAATAAATAAATAAATAAATAAATAAAATT